>JAODAL010003571.1:0-171149 GCA_025379985.1 Phyllomedusa bahiana
TAGGGCCCCCAAAGCTTGGGAGCCCCCTGGTGGTGGTGTGGCTCTAGGACCCTCCAGCAGCTGTGGAGCCCCTGGAGGGTGGTTTTGGCTCTAGACCCCCCAGTAGCTTGGGGAGCCCCTGGATGGTGGTGTTGGCTCTATGGACCCTCCAGCAGCTGTGGGATGCAGTCGGCTCCAGATACCTGTAACAACCTACCAGGACCTTACTGTGGCACTCCCAGCTCATCTAGCTGCTGTCTATGCTGCACATGGACAATAATGTGACTACACTATGTATTTGGGTATAAACTTTGGGTAAAAAGTGCAGATGTTTCTAGGTTTTAAAGCTATATTTTAACATTATTGAGAACATCTGTGTAATGGTGGCTGGATGGAGAGCCCCACATTGCTTATTCTCCAAAGCCTCATTACCTTGAAGTCTGGTCCTGAAAACAGTGGACTTGCAGCTCACCCCCATTCACTTCAATGGAGCTGAGCTGCAGTAACACACACAACCCACAGACCAGTGTGGTGCTGTTTCTGCATGTTTCCCCAATTCTCTAAAAACCCTTTATGGATGATTTAAGGGAGTGAAAGGACAATTGGAAGATTGGTTTGTTTGATGATCAAGTAACTCTATGGAGGTGAAAGGAGGCAGAGGATTTGTTGCTTTGTTCTAGTACACTATGGCTATAACATATTATTACTATTATATTGCACATAGCGGTTTTATCGTCTCTACAGCTTTTTATTGTAAACCTGCCCAGAGTTCACTATATTTTGCTCCTGTTCTCTATCCCAGGTGAGGTACAATTTATGCTTTTGTATATTATCATTATATAAGTTCCATTACTGGTTCATTCCGACCACCAATCTATTTATTTTACTGAGGAACACTGTATCTTATATATGTTCACATTTCTCTATGTATGAGACGTTTGGGCGACTGTGCGCCTTCAGTTGGGTGACTTATCTATTGTATGTTCTTTTGATCTAAATGAGTGTCATCTTAATCACACTTTATCAATAAAATACTTATTTTGTAAGACTATTGTGGTCTTGGTATATTCTGTTCTATATATGTTATATATGTACAGTATCTCACAAAAGTGAGTGCACATTTTTGTAAATGTTGTATTGACGATCTAACACTTTGATACCATGTAAAGTAGTTAGTGCACTGCTTGTATAAGTGTAAATGTGGTGCCCACAAAATAACTCATCACACAGCCATCAATGTCTAAACCACTGACAACAAAAGTGAGTGCACCCCTAAAGTGAGAATGGACAAATTGTGTCCAAAGTGTCAATATTTTGTGTGGCCTCCATTATTTTCCAGCACTGCCTTAAAGGAGTTGTCTCACTACAGGTTTTCAGCCTACCTCAGTGTGTCTGGCAGCATAAGATTTTTGAATTCAGGGGCGTGCTTCTTGTCTGCCTCTTCTCCGCCCCCTTCCACCCTCCCCTCAGAAACACAGACAGCTCTCCTCCTCTGACTGCAGTAAACTTTTTATACAGCAGGGGAGAGCGAGGGGGTTTGCTGCCAGAGTTAACCCTGTGTGTGCCTGCCTAGGTCTGCTGCTCACTGCTGGATCAGCTGCACTGTGCGGCTGCTGTGGCCGAGCTCTTGCTGCTCCTCTCCACAGAGTCAGGGAAACAGCAGGGAGGGGGCTAAATCTAAGAGTGGCTATGGAGCCAGAGGTCCGTGAACCTGTGTATGCTAATAGCAGGGCAGGGGGGAATGTAAAGGTTCCTATACCCCCTGCTTAGCATACAAATCTCCAAGGACATCTCAAGCAACAACAAACACAAACGCTGTCCTCCCATCAGAACAGACACAGGGCAGCTGTGAAGTGAGTTACTATAATCACCATGTGTCACTAATACAGCAGAGCAGGGAGGGACATGAACCGTTAACATGCCCCCCTGATCTGTTCTTTTAGTATAGTCAAAGCTCCACAGACACATCATGATTATAGTAACACACTTCACTGCTGTCACATCCTACTGACCACAGATCATCTCATCTCTCCTCAATCTGTGTATAGAGCAGGAGGGAGCAGGCACACACAGGATTAATCTAGGCAACACAGCTACACAGACACAGGAGCCCTCCCCCTCCCTCCCCTACAGTAGCATCACAAGTGGCCTCATACTGTGCAGGAGGGGCTCTGTGCTTCGACCTGTATTGAGAAGCAGATGAGTCACCAGCACTGACAGCCAGTGTAATGAACATATATTGCAAAGCTGCTTGTTTTTTAAATATCTTTTAATTAAAGCCCAATCAATGTAGCGAGACAACCCCTTTAACTCTCTTGGGCATGGAGGTCACTAGAGCTTCACAGGGTGCAGCCACTGGGATCCTCTTCCCTCCTCTATGACGACATCACGGAGCTGGTGGATGTTAGAGACCTTGTGCTGCTCCACCTTCTGAGGATGCCCCACAGATGCTCAAAAGGATTTAGGTCTGGAGACATGCTTGGCCAGTCCAGCACCTTTACCCTCATTTTCTTTAGCAAGGCAGTGGTCAGCTTGGAGGTGTTTGGGGTCGCTATCATGTTAGAATACTACCCTGCGGTCCAGAAGGGAGGGGATCATGCTCTGCTTCAGTATGCCACAGTACATGCTGACGTTCATGGTTCCCTCAATGAACTGTAGCTTCCCACAGCTGGCAGCACTCGTGGAGTCCCAAACAATGACACTCCTACCACCATGCTTGACTGTAGGCAAGACACACTTGTTTTTGTACTCCTCACCTGGCTGCTGCAACACATGTTTAACACCATTTGAACGAAATAAGTTTATCTTGGTCTCATTAGACCTCATGACATAGTTCCTGTAATCATGTCCTTAGTCTGTTTGTCTTAAGCAAACTGCTTGGAGTTTTCATGTGCATCATCCTGAGAAGAGGATTCCTTTTGGGACGACAATCATGCAGACCAATATGATGTGTGCGGCGTATGATCTGAGCACTGACAGGCTGATCTCTCACCCCTTTCACCTCTGCAGCAATGCTGACAACACTCATATGTCTACTATAAAAAAACATTCTAGGGATATGACACTGAGCACGTGCACTCAACTTCTCTGGTTGAGGCCTATTCTGAGAGGAACCTGTCTTGTTAAACCACTGTATGGTCTTGTCCTCCGCGCTGCAGCTCAGTTTCAGGTGTTGCCAATCTTCTTATAACTTAGGCCATCTTTATGTAGAGCAACAAATCTTTTTTTTCGGCTCCTCAGACAGTTCTTTGCCATGAGGAGCCATGTTGAACTTACAGTGACCAGTATGAGAGAGGGTGAGAGTGATATCACTAAATTTAACACACCTGTTCCCCATTCACACCTAAGACCTTGTAATAATAACAGGTCACATGACAAAATGCCAAATCAGACACAATTTTTCCATTCTCACTTACGGGTGTACTCCCTTTTGTTGCCATCGGTTTAGACATTGATGACTGTGTGTTGAGTTATTTTGAGGGCACACCAACTTTACACTGTTATACAAGTTGTACACTGACTACTTTACATTGTGTCAAAGTGTCAGATCTTCAGTGTTGTCCCATAAAAGATATAATACAATATTTACAAAAATGTGAGCGGTGTACTTACGTTTGTGAGATAGTGTATATGTATATTACACCATATGATATATTATATAATATATGGTATATTCTTGGCACTGCCTGATGTAATATGCTCTTTGCTCATATAGGTATCATCTTTTCATTGTGCACTGTTTCCTTTTTTCTCTTCGTTCTGCAGTTTGTACCCTGATTCATTGTTTTACAATGTGACTGTATGAATAATGACTACAGCATTTTAGCAGTGGGATGAGGTTCAAGAGAAATAAAGACAAAATGGAAGTTTAACCCCTTAAGGACCAAACCATTTATACATATCGTGTGTATGTGTTTGTCAGTTTATCTATCTACAGTGGGTTGCAAAAGTCTTCCTACCCTTTGAACTGTTTCTCATTTTTACACGGTACAGCTACAAACTTAAATGTATTTTATTGATATTATATGACATAGATCATCACAAAGTAGTGGGCATTTTTGAAGTGTAAGGGAAATATGTGCTTTTCTGAATGTTTGCAAATTAAAGAACTGAAAAATGTGGTGTACATATGTATTCAGCCACCCTGTACTCCGATATCTACCTCTAAAGAAAATCCAGTTTGACCAATTGCTTTTAGAAGTCACCTAACTGATAAATACAGTACATCTGTATGTAATTTATTCTCCGTATAACTACAGCTGTTTTGTGAAGGCCTCATAGGTTTGGTAGAGCACATAAGAGAACAAACAATAGCATGAAAACCAAGGAACGCACCAGACAGCTCAGGGATAAAGTTGTGGCAAAGTGTATTGCAGGGTTGGGTTTTAAATTAAAATGACAACCTAGACCAGGAGAAGTACTAATTGGAGAAGCAGCCAAGAGGCCCAGGTTCACTCTACAGAAGCTACAGAGATCCACAGCTCAGTGGGAGAATCTGTCCACAGAACAACTATTATTCATGTACTACATAAATCTGGCCTTTATGGAAGTGTGACAAAAAGAAAGCCCTTTTTGAAAGCCATAAGAAGTCATATGCAGTTTGCAAAAAGCAATGTAGGAAACACAGCAAGCATGTGTAAGAAGGTACTTTGGTCAGATGAGACCTATATTCCATACACTATGTGAGGAGGAAAGCTTACACTGTCCAACAACCTGAACACACCACCGCCACCGTGAAGCATGGTGGGGGCAGCATCTTGCTGGGTGTGGGGGAGACTTTGCTTCAGCAGGGACTGAGAAGATGGTCAGAGTTCATGGGAAGATGGATCTAAATACAGAGCAATCCGGGAGGAAAACCTGAGAGGCTGCAAAAGACTTGAGACTGGGGCCTAGGTTCACCTTCAAGCAGCACAATGACCCTAAACATACAGCCAAAGCTACAATGGAAGGGTTTACATCACAGCAGATTCATTTTTTAAAATGTGACAGTCACCATCCAGACCTAATTCCCAAGGACAATCTGTGTCATGACTGGAAAATTGCTGTTCACAAATGTTCTCCAACCAATCTGACTGAGCTTGAGTTATTCTGCAAGGAACAATGAGAAAAAATTAATTCCAGCATCTAGATGTGCAAAGCTGGTAGAGACCTCCCCCAACAGACTGCAGCTGTCATTGCTGCTAAGTATGTTCCTACAAAGTATTGACTGAGAGGGACTGAATACATATGTATCTCACACTTTTCAGTTGTTTAATTTGCAAAAATTTGTAAAAGCCTGTATCATTTTCTTTCCACTTCACAAATACGCACTACTTTGCGTTTCTCTATCACATAAAATATCAATACAATGAATTTAAGTTTGTGGCTGTAATGTTTACAAATGAGGAACATTTTAAGGGGTATAAATATCTTTGCAACCCACTGCAAATCTATCTATCTATATCTATCTATCTATATCTATCTATCTCTCTCATATCTATCTATCTCATATCTATCTATCTCTCTCATATCTATCTATCTATCTATCTATCTATCTATCTATCTATCTATCTATCTATCTATCTATCTATCCCATATCTATCTATCTCATATCTATCTATCTATCTATCTATCTATCTATCTATCTATCTATCTATCTATCTATCACATATCTATCTATCTATCATATCTATCTATCTATCTATCTATCTATCTATCTATCTATCTATCTATCTATCTCACATCTATCACTAGATATCTCATATCTATGTATCTCATATCTATGTATCTCATATCTATCTATGTTATATCTATGTATCTCTCTCATATCTATCTATCCATCTTCTATCTATCTATCCATCTTCTATCTATCTATCTATCTATCTATCTATCCATCTATCTATCTCTCATATCTATCTATCTCTCATATCTATCTATCTCTCATATCTATCTATCTCTCATATCTATCTATCTCTCATATCTATCTATCTCTCATCTCTATCTATCTCACATCTATCTATCTCACATCTATCTATCTCTAACTATCTATCTATCTATCTCTATCTATCTACCTACTGTATCTATCTATCTATCTCATATCTGACTACCATTTTTTCTTTCATTCTATTATTTTGTATTCATGTAGATTATATCATCTCATATCTATTTATCTATCTGTCTGTTTCTCATAGCTATTATTTTTCTTTCTTTTCTCTATCTATATGTACTATATTCTATGATATCAATCTATAACTTTTTTCTTTGTCTTTCTTCTATCAATCCATCTATTTATCTATTGCATATCGTATAATATTTTTTCTTCTCTTATTCTATTATTTTATATCTATATATATAGCATAGATCTGTCTATCTCATAACTATCTATCTATCCTATCGATATCATGTACTATCTATCTATCTATCTATCTATCTATCTATCTATCTATCCCAGCTCTATCTATCTATCCATCCCAGATCTATCTCTCTCTCTCTCATATCTATCTATCTCCTATCTATCTATCTATCTATCTATCTATCTATCTATCTATCTATCTATCTATCTATCTATCTATCTCTCTGTCTCATATCTATCTATCTCATATCTATCTATCTATATCTATATCTCATATCTATCTATCTATATCTCTATCTCATATCTATCTATCTATCTATCTATCTATCTATATCTCTATCTCATATCTCTATCTCATATCTATCTATCTGTCTGTCTGTTTTTTTCTATGTGCCTCTACAGCAGGAAGACAATGCGCCCCATAGATGACACCGTCCTGCTTAAATAACACAGATATCCGTAGGTCATCACAAAAAGAAGTTTTATTTTTTTATTGATATAAAGCCATGTAAAATGTTTGTGTCTCGTTTAATATTTCAGTGATTTTCAAAACCTGGAAGCTGCATTTATACATGAATATAAAAGAATGGTCAGGAGAAGCCGTAGAATATGCCATAGTAACTGCTCAATGACGCCTCCTTTTGGATGTCCTCTTAGGCCTCGTTCACACGGCTTATTTGTCCGCGGATTGGCGCCGTACTCCGCACCGGATTTGCGCCGCAGTCGGCCCCAAATCCGCGGCAGCAATTCCCGGTAATCCACTGCTCTCATAGAGAACAGTGGATTCCGTCGTCCTCCCCGCTCGGCGAATCCGCGGGGGGGAGAAAGTTGACATGCACATTTTTACGGCGCCTACGCGCCGTAGATAATGGCGGGTCTATGGGGCCGGGGAGTGGCGCCCCCGCTGCGCTCCGGCTCCGTCCCGCCCCTTATTCACGCCGGATTTGCGAGCGCAATCCGGCTCACAAATCCGCCGTGAATAAGCCGTGTGAACACCGCCTTAGACTATTGCTCTTGAATATTGTATCCAATATCTTTTGGCAAGAGAGTAGAATGAGTACAAGTCGGCACAGATTTCGGGGGGTTCGGGCGAGCTATGGCGGAACATGCAACAGGTTTACATTTTATTGCAAGCATTAAGAACCCCAGCTGAATTCTGATGTCATTTTACTTCATATATCAACGAAAATACTTTTTCCCTATATATTTGGACCGAACCAGGGTGCTCATCACCTACACAAAGTGAGGCGGCCATTTTGTTGCCAGGTTATGTACTTAATTGGAAATGAGGCATTTTAGGCCTCATCTATACATTCTGCCCTGGTGCTAATGGGACCAGATGCTAAATTTGTAACAGGACACTTCATCATTTGGTGTCCTCTAGTGCGAAGAAGGACGAATTTGAGGCACCAGGACCCAGGTATTTTTTGTAATGCCCTGGTATAAAGCAACTCTAGTACAGTTAGGTTTTTATGGAACATAGTTCTTCCCTATCAAAGAAATTATCCAGCACTGGAGAAAACAGCGCCACCCTTGTTCATGGGTCACATCTGGTATTGCAATTCAGCCCATTCAGTTAAACGCGGCAATATTAGACATGGCCTGTATATAAGAGTGGTGCTGGTTACTGGACGAGATGCCAATGAGTCTAATACTTTCTATACTATTCTACATGGAAGACAGGAAGCATGAGAGAAGCACAAAATGGCTGATGTTACTGTACTGCTTATGTAAGCCATGACATCACCTTTTACCTCAAAACTCAGTGATGTCACTTATTCATGGTGACCAGAGGGGTTGTACAATAGCTCCCAAAATGGCTGCCTCTGCTGTGTGTAGGCCATGTCTCTGGTGTAAACCATTCTCCTAAAGGGATGTTCCCACCATAGACTTATGGGATATGCCCATCAAGTCTCATAGACATGGGCCCCACCTCTTTGACCGGTACCTATCTCGGGAACAGGCTCCCAAACCTTATAGCTCAGAATGAAGACGTCGCCTTGAAGACTCTCATTCTGTTCTATGGGAGTCCCGGATACAGGGGAGCGGAAGCTTCGGCTGTACTCGGAACTCCTTTAGAACATAGTGGACAGTTCTCCATTTTGAGTCAACACTTTCAGAGCCCCTGTTAACGAGATAAGTATGGATCTCACTTCTGGGACCTGCACCTATCAGACTTTGATGACTTATTCTAGCGATATGCCATCAAACTCAATGTTGGGAACCCCCCCCTGTAACTATTGCTTCAGGCCACAAAATGGCTGCCATCACCGCCCACCGCACATGTCCCAGAGTCAGACAATTACAACCATATGGTAACAGGATCAGTGACGGTTCGTTATACAGACGCACACAAGAATAAAATATTGTGACTGATCCACATGCAGGAAAAGGAAA
This sequence comes from Phyllomedusa bahiana, assembly GCA_025379985.1. NCBI lineage: Eukaryota > Metazoa > Chordata > Amphibia > Anura > Hylidae > Phyllomedusa > Phyllomedusa bahiana. The sequence continues at coordinate 8,708 of JAODAL010003571.1, forward strand.
TAATATATATAGTTAGCACTCCAGTGTTTGAGCAGCCATTTTTTCTTCGGATGCATAATAATGATCCATAAATCCTGTAATTTCCTGTTGTACGTTCTGTCTTTCCGAAATTTTTGTAACAAAGAAGAAACGGAACGTTTTGTGAGTAACTGTAAACTATAATTGTACATTAGAATCGGTGTGACTGTACATATCCTTGGCTTGTTCAGGATGAAAAAACACAGAGGGACCATCATCTTCTCAGTAATCATGTAAAGAAAGAAAGATGGCGGCATTATTTGTCATATTATCAAATCTACTGATGTCTGAAATTTGTGGACAAATGACGTTCATTCTGAATAAAAAATAGAGGTTGTATGTATATATATATATATGTATATATATTGTATATTGTGTGTGTAAATATATATACCTTTACACTATAAAACACACCCTGTTCTGTGAATATTTAGTCACGATCATGTGACTATAACAGATCTACTGAGCTGCATGGTTCCATCCTAGGAATCTTGTTGCCCGTAGCAACCATTCAAACTTCAGCACTGCTAGGAGACATAAGTAGTCGTCACTGGTTGGTTGCTATGGGCAACAAGGATACCAGTCCTCTCTTCTGATACCAGGCCCATTGTACACTACTCCATATAGTTATAAATTGGCTAGAATGTAGAATTAGGGCACTGTCCCTACTCAGTTAAAGGGGTTGTCTCACTACAAGGATTGCTTTTTATGTTAAAAATCTGGCAAAAACAAGTCACTTTGTAGTATGTGTCCATTAACAGTGTCCTACCTATTCCTAGATATCCCCTCTTGTATGGGCTTCATCAGCTCCTCAGGTCGCTATAGCTACAGACCTGTTCAATCTCTCTCGATAGGCTGCCAACACTGGTTGCTATAGCTACAGACCTGGCTTCTACTTCAGCCTAGTAGAAACACGCCCCTGAATTCAAAATGAAACCAAGAAAACAGGACTGAGGTGAGATGAATCAATGTAGTGAAACAACCTTAATTAAGGGCCATGATGACATTTGAAAAAATTCAGGATTTAAATATCTGCAGGATATTCCACCAGTAACAGAAAGGATTTTGCCTCTGAACTTAAATGTTGTTCATGGAGGAAATAACTTTTTTCGATAAATTCAAAGGGGTTGTCCAAATTTTTTTTTTAAATAGCTTGCCTGAGTTTTCATTCATCTCTATGTGATGTTTTCTGTACTAATTTCTGCTTTTCTGTGCTGTATTTAGTTTCTGCAGCCAGGAAGCATTTCTGGTTTGAGAGCTGTTTCCCCAATGCTCTGTAAAACTACAAGCCCCAGGATCCTTAGTTGTGTTTTGTCAATCTTCCACAATCCCAACCCACCGTTTACTACTTCATTTTAAAAGCTTTTAAAAACAGGATCAAAAAAAGGGTGGAGTTTTAAATGCTGCCTTTAACCCCTTAAGCCGAACGCCTGAAAAGTAGTTAATGACCAGAACATTGTTTGAGTTTTTGCCTCCTTGCGTTTCAACAGTTGTAACTTTTTTATTTTTTCAATGACGCAGTTGTATGAGGTCTCGTGTTATTCGAGACAAGTTGTACTTTATGGGGGAATAGTTTAACCCCTTAACGCCGCCCACCGTCTTTTGACGCGGCGGTGCGGGTCGTTCGTCTGCAGCGACGTCTTTTGACGTCGCTGCAGACTTCGGGGTTTGCGGCGCCCGGGCCACAGCTGCGCTAGGATCGGGGCTGAACTACACAGCCCGATCCCGAGCATCTCCTGCAGGCATCGGGGAGCGGAGGAAACCTCCGCAACCCGGGGTTTTAAACCCCTTTGATTGCGGCGGTGCGTTCCCGCAGCGCAATCAAAAGGGATCCCCTGCTCTGTCGGGTGATCGGAACGCCGGTCACCCGACAGAGCTCGGGGACCGGCTGCACAGTCAGCTCTGGGGGACCTAGCATGGCCCCAGAGTTGTCTGTGTAAGAAGCCAGGGGTTTAGGTGCACTGTGTGCTGTCCTAATCATTGCCTGTGTCAGACTGACACAGATTAGCATGTATTAGCATATATGATATGTAATACATTACTAAGTGTAAAAAAAAAAAATAAAAAAAAATGTTAAACGTTCCCCCTTCATGGGAGTCAAAAAAAAGTACAAAAAAACCATAAAAAGTGTAAAAAAAGAATAAAAAAAAATAAAAAATTTAAAATTAAAAATAAATATTTAATAAAAAATAATTGTACTTTAAATTACAGCACAAAAAAACTACACATATTTGGTATCCCCACGACCGAAATTTAACCTGTAGAATTAATCTAACAAGTTATTAAGTTTGAATGTGGATGGTGTAAAAAAAAATTAAAAAAACAAAAAAAATTTTTTGTAAAAAAAAAAAAAAAATATGTATTATTTTAATTTGTACTTAAAACTTTCCCTTATAAAGTACAACTTGTCTCAAATTTTAAAACGAGGCTCATCCACTGCGTCATTGAAAAAATAAAAAAGTTACAAACTGTTTAACGCAAGGGGGCCCAAAAACTAAAAAAATTGTTTGGTAAATTAACTACTTTTCAGGCGTTCGGCTTAAGGGGTTAAGTTCACTTAAAAATAACTGCAGTATTTTTTTTTATTTTTTTTTTTTTACACCATTTACATTTCACACTTAAGAACTTGTTAGATTAATTCTACAGGATATTACGGTCGTGTGGATACCAAATATGTGTTTGGTTTTTTTGTGTGTGTAATTTTTGCACAATTATTTTTTATTAAATATTTTTATTTTATTATTTTTTTATTCTTTTTTTTACACTTTTTATGTTTTTTAACTTTTTTTTTTGACATGAAGGGAGAACTGTTTAACATTTTTTTAAATTTTTTTTTACACTTAGTAATGTATTATCATATTCATATATGCTAATACATTCTAATCTGTGTCAGTGGCTTATTACACAGACAGCTCTGGGGCTACTCTAGGTCCCCAGAGATGACTGTGCAGCCGTACCCCGAGCTCTGTTGGGTCACCGGACGTTCCGATCACCCGACAGAGCAGGGGAAACCCTTTGATTGCGCTGCGGTAACGCACCGCCGGGTTAAAGCACCGGGTTGCGGAGGTTTCCTCCACTGCCCGGTGCTCGCAGGAGATGCTCTGGGATCGGGGCTGTGTAGTACAGCCGCAATCACAGCGCAGCTGCGGTGCCGGGTGCCGCAAACTCCGATGTCTGCAGCTACGCCAAAAGACGTCGCTGCAGACGAACAACCTGAAATGCCCGCCGTCAAAAGATGGTGGGCGGTCGTTAAGGAGTTAAAAGCCACACCCCTCTGATCTCCTGGGCTGGATGCAGAGTTGTTTCCTGTTTGTAGAACTACTGAGCTTCCTGTCATCAAACAGCTGATGAGGAACAGGAAGCCCATAGAAAATGTAATGAACGAATAATACTTTATTTTGAAAGCTTTGAGAGGCAGGGCAAAAAAGGGTGGGGTTTTAAATGCTGCCTTAAAAAGCCACACCCTTGATCTCTGGCTGAAATGCAGATTGTTTCTGTTTGTGAATAGAGCTCCTGTATCAAACAGTGATGAGAAGAAGCCCTAAAATGTATGAAGATAATACTTTACTTTGAAAGCCTTTAGCAGGGCAAAAAAGGGTGGGTTTAATGCTGCTTAAAAGCACACCTCTGATCTCCTGGCTGGAAAAGTTTCTCCAGTTTATAGAACTGCTAAGCTTCCTGTCATCAAACAGCTGATGAAGAACAGGAAGCCCATAGAAAATGTAATGAACGAACAATACAAACGGGCCAAACTAAGAGGTATTATTTAATAATTTAAAAAAAAATCTCACTGGACAACCCCTTTAAGAGACAGCAGAAAATAATTACTTCCAATTTTGAGTGAGTGCAGTCTCGAAAAGGAGTTTACATGTGGTATAGTTCTAGCAGTTGTAAAGGTAGCAACTACACCTGGACCAAATGTCTTACCCATAGACACATGAACTATTGGGGGCATGTGAAAACTTATTATACTAATTGTACCAAAATATATCACATCTTATGGAACTACCTCATAATGTCATTATTACAATGTACATAGAGCCTGTATAGTAAAGGGACAACATATAAGGCCGCTTTGAAGTCATAGATAGTGAGTTGTAGGGCCCTGTATTCTGAGGCATAGAAACCTCAAGTAACCAGGAATTATGCAAATTTAAAATTAATAATTATCAATAGCTTTCATAGATGCCAAGATCTTGTACTCTAGGCATTTGGTGGGACTTAGGCCAATCCCTATCTTCCCAGCTGGGAAGATAAAAGAGAAGAGTGAGGAGAAGGAATTGTTGTGGCCCATGTTTTGCAAGTTAATGTTGGTGAAATTGTCCCAAAATTGTCAATTTTCAACAGTCCTGCCACCAAATATGTGTGTGACCTATACAACAATAGGATATATTCCTCTCATCTTATCTCCATATGTGTATTTTTAGGTGTGGAGCGTTGGTCTAAATTTCCCCATAGGCAGCAGGGATGGTTTAGATTGGTCACTCACACCCAAAATTTGCTCAATTTCTGTAAACCTTAAAGTCGTTATCTCACTACAAGGATTGCTGCTTTTTATGTTACGGTCTTGCAAAACAATCCCTTGGTCAATATGTGTGCATTACAGTGTCCTACCATTCCTAATATCCCCCTCTTGTATGCTGCTCGGGCTCATGTCCTTATAGTACAAACTGTTTATCTTCTCCTATAGCTGCCGCACTTTGCTATAGCTACAGTCCTTCAATCTCTCTGAAGGCTGCCAGCACTGGTTGCTATAGCTACAGACCTGGCTTCTACTGCAGCCTAGTGGAAGCCAGTAAACACGCCCCTGAATTCAAAATGAAACTAAGGAAACAGGACTGAGGTAAGATGAATCAATGTAGTGAGACAACCCCTTTAACACCTTTAGTCCCGCTTTCTGAGATACACAGGAATATATGTATAGATGTGAAATTAATGGAGGATGGGGGTTATCACAGTGCAATATATCCGAATGCACACAGGATCTTTCCTGAGATATATTTTCCACTTCAAATATTAAAAAAAAAATATTCTTCAAGACCAGACAAGGCAGAAGCATTATTTTAAGGCTCTAGCATTTCTTATTCTTGGGTTACAAATCTAACATGCAAATTCAGGCGATTATGTTACAGCCATGCCATGATGTAAAGTCTGAGCCAGTGAGTCGTGGCGGATTAGGGATGACCAACGTTAACCCTTGGTTGGGGATGGTTTTATAGAATGTACTGAAAGGGCTTGTCAAGGGTAAGAAAAACATGGCTCATTTCTTCCAAATAAGGCGAGACACTTGAAGGTGTGTTCTCACCATGCCCACTAACTGTGGGTAGTTCTATAGCAGTGACTGACATTTCATCTCCGCTATTTCTAGCTGAGCCTGTTAGAGGGACATTGCTGATGGAGGGGTTATAACAGCAGGGCCCTGTATTCTGAGGCATAGAAACCTCAAGCCACCAGGGATTATACAAATGTAAAATGTATAGTTATCAATAGGTGCCAAGATTTTGTACTCTAGGCACAGAGTTTGGTGAAATTCTGGCCAATCCCTGTCTTCCCAGCTGGGAAGATAAAAGAGAAGAGTGTTCTCACCATGCCCACTAACTGTGGGTAGTTCTATAGCAGTGACTGACATTTCATCTCCGCTATTTCTGTGGGGCCTGTTGGAGGGACTTTGTGATGGGGGGGTTTTAAAAACGAAGGGCCCAGGTACAGGGGTTTAAAAGGGTTTTAAAGTTTTGTAAGTTATAAACAAACAAAGCCCGTGTGTGAAAAGGGAAAAAGCAGTGAGTGACTAAGGCGAGACACAGAGAGGTGGTCAGTAGCCTAAGGAAGCTTGTGTACACCAGCAGGAGATAAGAATTGCTCTGATTCTGAAATGAAGCAAAATCAGAGCAGCAATGTATTTTGGTAAAAATTTTTAAATTTTTACCATTGCCTAAAATTTTTAAAAAGCTAACTTAATGAAGTGAAAATTTACCCTTTTAACATGGGTTGTGTCTGTATGCGCTAAAGCTCTTTTTGGGAAGTGTATGGGGCGTGTTTGCAATTTATCACAAAAATTTGAAAACAGCCATGTTTTTAAACCTGGACAACCCTTTTAGGTTCCACTGACTTTGGCTAGTACGAGAATTTTGCTATTAAGTGAACAATATGGGCCCAACACAAGTCTGTGTTGCATGGAGAGGAAGTGTAGGAAATACAACTTCCTGTGACAACTTCAGCGCATGTATCAACATGTACTGGACTAGGGGGTAAAACCCAAACGGAAAAGTAAAAGGATTTGGTGAAAAATTTACCCCTAAATGGGAACAAGGAAGATGCAAAAATGCGTTCCAGGTAGTTTAATGGAATTTGCTGAATATTTTTCATGACAGATTTTTGGGGCTTAAAGTAATAAGGAATAATTCCCGGGGCGGGGGCCATCCTAGGTAGTTTTTTCGGGGCAAAAAACCCCCGGAAAATCCTGCTTGTGCCCGGGGTCTCGGGCCCGGGTTGTGGGCAGCTGCTATGTCCCTGCAGCTCAGACGTTTCTCCTGAGCTGTTTTTGAATCCTCAAAACAAAAAAGCTCAGACCCAAATTTTTCGTGCGGGAGGCAGAGGGAGAGGGGACTGCACCAGTTCCCGGTGTTTAGCGGGGGAGGGGGGGGCCTGTCATCACTGTGGCCCTCCGGGACTGTAGGTTTCCTGGGCTGCCCCGCGTGAGCACGAGAGCCCGGCAGTCGGGGAAGCGGGTGAGTGAGGAGCTCCCCCCCATGCTGTGTGGCCCCCGGGCCCCGGGGCCCAATGAAAACTACTCAGCCTTGGAGGCAACAGCAGCGGGCAGAAAGCATCATCTCTTTCATCCACAGGTGCCCAGGGGGGTCTCAAGTGAGTGAGTTTGCCCCCTGTAGAGACCTGGCTGTTTGTTTTAATAAGGGGGAACACCACTAATTTTTCATAAATTGAATTGTATTAATGTTTTATTTAATGTGTGTATATATGTTTATTTGTGTATGCATATGTGTGTTATATTTTTTTGGTATGCATGTGTGTATGAAAGTGTGTATATTTGTTTGGGGTTTTTGTGTAATATGTTTGCTGTATGTTTATATGTGTGTTATATATATATATTTTTTATTTATTATATTATATCTTAGTTGCCAACTTTTTAAAATTTAAAAAAACGGAGATGTAGGGGGGGGGCGGGGGGGGCGCGCGCACGCGGCAAAAAAATTTTCATGGGGCTGCCCCTTTTTCCCGGTTTTGCCACGCCCCCTTTAAAAAAACCCCACCCTCCCCTAACCGGGATAACGGCTTTTGGGAAAAAAGCCAGGTTTGTTTCCCTTATAGCCCGGGAGTAACCCCCATAAGCGGTATTTTCCCCTTTCAGGAGGTAGTTTCCCCCCTGTTGCCAAAGGGGGTTTCCCCCCTTTGTTAGCCAGGTAGGTGGGCCCCCCTTGTTTGCCAGCTAAATGCCCCCCCTGTTGGCCCCAAACTAGTGCCCCCATTGTTGCCAGTTAGAGCCCCCTCGGGGCCAGGTAGATGTCCCCCCTTTTTGCCGTAGTGCCCCCATTGTTGCCCGCTAGTGCCCCCATTGTTTTCCAGCGAGTGCCCCCTTGTTTTCCAGCTAGTCCCCGCTGTTGCCCAAAAAACTAGTGCCCCCCCTGTTTCCCCCGGGGGTTTTTCCCCTTGTTGCCCGTAGTGTCCCCCCTGTTGCCAGGTTTGATGTCCCCTTTTGTTTTCCGGTAGGGTGGGCCCCTCTGTTGCCAGGTAGATGTCCCCCCTGGTTTTTTGGTAGATGTCCCCCCTGTTGCCGGGAGTTTTCCCATTGTTGCCGGGAGTGCCCCCTCTGTTGCCCGGTAGTGCCCCCTTGTTGCCAGGTAGTGCCCCCCCTTTTTGCCAGATTGTGCCCCAAAATTTTTGCCAGGTAGTGCCCCCTTTGGTTTCCCGGTAGTGCCCCCCCCTGTTGCCAGGTAGATTTTCCCCCCTGTTGCCAGGTTGATTTTCCCTTTTTTTTGCCCGGTTGTTTCCCCCTTTTTGCCGGTAGGGGGCCCCCCCTGTTGTCAGGTAGTGGCCCCAAATTTTGGGCCCGGGTTTTTTTTTTTTTTTTTTTTTTTTTTTTTTTTTTTTTTTTGTCCCCCTCTGTTGCCCGGTAGATGTCCCCCCTTTTTGCCCAGGTAGTTGCCCTCTAGTTAGCCAGGGTAGAACCCCCCTATAGCTAATAAAAATAAAATAAAAAATCCCCCCTTCCTCACCCGGCCCCCTGCCGAAAAGGCCGCTCCCGGGGATCTCCTCAGCGGCGAGGGGGAGTGAGGGCAGCCGGCGTCCCCTTTCCCCCGCAGCCCCGGTACTTCCCCCTGGGGCGTGGGCCCGTTTTGCACGGCGCGGGACAGGGCGCCGGGGCATACAGGGGGAGGTGGGAGGAGGGGAACGGGTCCTCCTGCCTCCTCCCTGCACAAACGGGGACTCCGGGGGGGGGTGAAGCGGGCAGGGCCGCTTTTACCCGCCCTGTAGGAAGCGGGGCCCGGCGGCGCCGAGTAGGCACCAAACCTACTCCGGGGCCGGGCCCTTTAAAAAGCCCCCGCCGCCTGCTGGCGGGGGGGAATGCCCCAAATCCCCCGGGAGGGGGGGAGGGGACCCCCAAATAGCGGGACCCCCCCAAAAACGGGAGGGTTGGATGTATGAAATATATATGTGTGCATGTGTGTGTGTGTATATATATATATATATATTTTATATATATATATTTTATGTGTATGAAAGTGTTTTATATATATTTTATAATATATAATATTTTATTTGGGGTGTATTTCATGTTTTTGTGTTTTATTTATTATATATTTGTTTTTTGTTATATGTGTATATATTAAAGTGTGTGTGTATAGGGGTGTGCATGCATTGTGTGTAAATGTGTATTTTGGGAAAGTGGGATGTAATGGATTGATGGGGGTTTAATGGGGTAAAAAAACACTTTTCCAAAAATTTTACCCCCTTTGGTCACAAAAAAATAAACCTGCCTGTGGGGTCCCTTTACAAAAGGGAAACTACAGCCTTTATGATGATTGTATTTGAAAAATAATTTTTTTTTTCCGTCATTCGTCAGGGTTGCGTACCCTTTTTAGCTGCTGCAGCCGACAAAGGGTACCCTTCAATGGCTTAAATTTCGGGGTGCGTTTTGTGGGGTATTTTCCCTTTTAAAACGCTCTTATGAAAGCTATGAAATTTCCATGTTGTCTTCCCGGGTTTTTAATTTTGATAGTTTTTGTACGTGGAGGGGAAGTGGCGTCCCCCGATAGAAGTGGGGAGTTCTTGGGGGGGTTTAAAAATGCCTGGAACCCGCCCAATGAGCAAAAATTAACCAAAGGGGCCCCAGCCCCGGATGTTTTGGGACCCTAGCAACGCCCCTGGCCAGGGGGGTATGAAAACTGCCAACAAGTAAGTCAGAAATTTCTGATTTATTAAAACTGATCATTTTTTTTTCTGTTGCTAATGAATAATTTTACACAGAGTGAATCTTCACTGTTCTCTTCCAGTCAGCTTAGCCCTTAAATTGCCATGAAGCACCCTTAATTTGTGTTAGATTGCCCATCTAGTGCTCTACTGTTGGCACAATGGACATCTGCTGATATCTATGTATGCTAGCATATCGGTAATACTGTGTTGGCTCTGCAGATCCAGTCAGAGACCAGATTTACAGAAATATGCAGGATAATATGCAACAACAGTGAATCAGAAAATCCCAATGTTTTGAGCTGAGGAGAGGAAAAAAAAGTGCAAAATATAGAGTATTGTATTATGCATAAAGAAATTGGTCAAATTTGTCAAAAAATATTAGAAAAAATATTGTATTTAATAAATGTTAATTAAAAATAAACATCATAGTGAGGAAGCAAAGCATGTAGGGAGAATGTCTGGCCTATGCCTTTAAAGGGGTACTCCCATTTCACAAAGGCATGTCATGTCACCAGTGTGGATCTGAGGAAACGCTCCACTTGAGAGGATGAGGGGGACGTAGGCTGGAACACTCCTAGCTTTCGTAGCCCGAAACGTGTAACCGTGGATTATAGCAGTTTTTTTTTTACCAGCACTTACATACAATTTGTACTCCTTTTTAATATGAATATGAAATAAAAAGCAAGATTTTTAATTCAGATGGTGCCGGATGTAATTGAGGTTTCTCAAAGGAATTATACTTGTACTTATAAAGCTGGTGGACCTTCCAGTGTTCGCTGCACGTCCATTATACATATGTTCCTTAGAACATAGGGATTGAAATCGGGTGAGCACCTAAGTCTATATATATATATATATATACTTAACATTCTTTAAGGGTATGTTCACACAGCATAATTGCAGGGTGTATTTTGGCGCGTAATTGCGTTTCAGTGTGCTCGAAATGTGCTCCGCAATTACGGTAATTCATAGCTCTCATAGCTATGCATTACCTCCGTCTTCCCCAATGCGTATTGAACACCCGGTGTAAGAAGTGACATGTCGAGGATGATAGAAGTGAATGGGGCTGCACCCCTCCTCACCCACCCATGCTTTAGAAGTATGTCCTGTCCACCGTGTACTTCTGAAACATCCGGCATATTGCAGTGCGTACAGTATGCACCGCAATACGCCATGTGAACATAGCCTACTGTTTTACCCCTGCACAGCAATACCGGCCATCTGGTTGTACAGGGAATGGCCAGCCCCATTCAAGTCAATGGGCTGGCTGCAATGGGACTGGTCAGGAGCACTGCTCAGAAAGGGGCGCTGTGCTACACTGTGCTCATGAACATTCCCGTTCTCCTGGTTTGCACTGGATTTTGCTTGCTAGAACAGTAGTTTAGGAATGGGGACTATAAGCTGCAGATGCTTTCCCACTTCCTCTGTGTGTGTACCTACTCCTATTTCACAGCCTTTGGTCTTGGCACCAGCCCCTAAATTGGTAACCAGGCACAGGTCTGAACTTAAACTAGACCCTCCCGGACATTTGAAGTATATATTCCTATGATGTTAGAAAAGGAGTATGTTCCATGTGTGGGAGATAACAGCTGTAAATTACAACCAGGACCTGTGGCTATCAGCCAGATCAGAGGTAACTCTGTTCCCAGCTTTTTAACCCCTTAGATGCCATGGTAAATGCGGCATCCAAGACATTGAGAAAAGCTGTTGCACTGCTTCTGGTCCCCCCCAACCCCTCAATACAAGATCACTGGCTGCTAACTGGTTGTCATGGCAGGTGAAGGCAGGCAATCTTACTATTCCTACTATACTCTACCTTAGGAGAGCCATTATTTTCTCTGTTTTGCAATATATTACTATTGCAGAATAGTGTATAAGCGATCGCGTGCCCTGGTGGTCAGGTACCCTTGGGGTACTAAATGTACAAGTGAAGAAAAAGTTTTAAAATTAGAAAAAGATATTAATAGTTCTGAACATACTCCTTTTGCAATCGAAAAATAAAAATTGGTACTGGTGCGTCCATCAAGTCAGATTTTGTAAAATATTAAATTATTTATCCCATGTAAAAAAAAATACTCAGTGCCAAAATTGCTGTTTTTTTGTCACTTTTCGTCCCCTCGAAAATATTGAAAAAAAAAGAGATCAAAAAGTCTCCTGCATCCCAAGATGGTACCACTAAAAACTACACATCAGCCTGCAAAATATAAGCCCTCACTCAGGTCCATTGATGGAAAAATAAAGACGTTTTCGGTCTAGGAAAGGGCGCTGCAACGCAAGTAAAAAAAATATAGTTATTATTTTCTTCAAGTACTAAAAGTACAAAACAGAAAAAAATTGTTGTCACATGACTCAAACCCACCTGCAGAATACATATAACAGTGGACTCCATAACAACAAAACCTAAAAATTCCAGCCCGAAACGCGTCAGTGATGATGTTAGCCATGCGTTTTTAACATTTTGTGAAAAAAAGGTTATTGATTTAACTGAAGGACAAGATATACTAGTGGATTTATCTAAAAATTGTGCTTTTTTTCATGTTCCACCCCACAAAGAATATTTTTTTGTTTCTTTGTACATTATATGGTATGGTTAATTGTACTATTAAAAAGGACATCTTGACCCACAAAAAAACTTAAATTTGTAGATAGAAAATAGAAGTCATAGCCCGTGAAAGGTGGGTAGGAAAAAAATGAAAGAGACATAAGCCAAAAATGCAAGGATTTTTCTTTGCCAGATACTACAGCTTACTGCGGCCCTATTCAAGTGAATGATGCTGAGCTGCAGTACCAAGCACAGCCACTATAAAGTGTATGGCGCTGTGCCTGAGAAACAAGCTGATCGGCCAAGGTGCTGAGAGATGGAGCCCCAATTTTGTAGCTCCCTTTAGCATAAGGCATTTAATAGGATATTTAGTAGTGCACACAAAAGCACAGAGGTTTTTGACCAAGTAGCAGGAAAATCACTTTAGCAGCAGAACTGTCAGTCGTACGTTCAATGTGATGTCTACTGTATTGGATGGAGTGGAATAGTGAGAGACAGTTCTGCAACCACTGGTATGGTCAGCATACCCCAGAGGATAGAGTCATTACCTTGTAATGAATACTAGTAGGGTTTGTAGTAGTCAGGTCTATAATAATCCCAAGAGATTTTTGCCGCAAATTGTTTCTAGAAAGTGGTTATTGGAAAGTAACACAACTGCACGGCATAGAATATTCATATATCTATATCATGTCAAAACAGTCCATGATCACTGAGGATGCAGGAGATATCGTCCAGTCATAGCTATTGTAATATTACATACTGGCCATGCAAATAAATGGACATCCATCAAAAATATGGAGGAGTCAGGGATGCAGGGCAGAGACCTCCGGAATTGGACTTCTCTATCCCAAGTAGGGGACCCCACCATAATATCCACGTCATAATAAGGCATATTGACATGGGTTGTCTTCAAGAGACAACACCTCTAAATTCACTGCTTCCCATACCTTGTTTTTTTCATGTCTACGTGATACTTAAGATGCAAACTGGGTCCTGAAACCAATGGAGCCAATGGCAATGTTTCATGACAACATTAGTTCCTATTCACCTCTATGGAATTCAACCATCTAACGTCAGTGCCTTCAAGTCTTGCAACATTTTTATCCAGGCTTAGTGGGAACCTATTGTGACCCTCAAATCAATCCCTACTCAAGGGTAAAACCACCACCTCAAGTCTGGCATTAGGTATTGAGAGGGGCACTCAACCTTTGGGACCCATACTTTTGTTGTGGCTTCTAAGACAGGTATGCTCTTATTCATGAAAGTGATAAAGTCTCAAGAAGTGGTATGGGCATCCTTTGGGTTTTGTAACCTCGAGACAAGGACCCGAGTTTTAAGGTGGTTGTTTCGCTACAAAGATTAGCTTTCAACATTTAGGGAACGTTAAATCAAGACTTTTTCCGAATACGGTGGTCTTTTGGTATTGTCCTGATCAGGAGATAAAAGTGATTTTATCTGCTCTGAGTGCACACAGGTTTCTCTGGTTACGGTCCTGCTCTCCCTCCCTGATGTTGAAAGATTAGCTTTCAAAATATAGGGAACATGAAATCAAGACTTTTTTCCAAATACATTGGTCTTTTGATATTACCTTGGTCAGGAGATAAGAGAGATTTTATCTGCTCTGAGTGCACTCAGGTTTCTATGGTTACCATCCTGCTCTCCCTCCCTGATTAGAAAGAGAACAAGGTGTGATGTCACCAGGAAGGACAGCAGCATGAGAACAGAGTGTGTTATCCCTAAGAAACAAAGGAGATTAATAACTTTTTATTGTTAACTTTGAGCTTTGAAGCTCTCTGCACTATAGATTGCATCTCCTGCAGTTATGTCAGTGCAATTAGAAGAGCTGGGAATACGGAGCTGCTACTCACAGTTATAGAAACACCCACAGCTTAAACAGGAAGAGTGGGGTTGCATGAATCTGTAGCTGCCTGTGACTCTGAGCATTGGTATACAACCATATTTAAGTATTTCAGATGATAAAATCATTCTCCTGCAAGAACTTCTACTGCAAAGTCAAACTCTCCAATCCCCTTCCATCATCTACAATAATGTTACCCCTCTCCAACCTTCAAGGTAGAGATGATCTTTCTAATTTAGTCTTGAGTCTCCTTTTACACAGTCCTTAAAGAGGGCAGCTTTATTCATGGCAGCTTTATTCCAAAGACAGTGTCACATCTCTGAATGGGTCTGGTATTGTAGTGCAGCTCCACTGAAGTGAATGGAGCTAGGCTGTAATACCAAACATAACCTTTGGATTCGTGTTGTGCAGTTTCTGGGAAAAAAAGTAGCATTTTTTTTTATAATAGGATTTTATGTTAATACACTATTTTTAGGATACACCATGAATGTGTGATGGGAGGAAACACAAGTGTGTGTTAAGTATCTGATCCTGCAGCTCACCGCCCATTCTTTTCAATGGACTGAGAAACCAGAGAGACCTGTGTGCACTCAGAACAGATAACATCTCTCTTATATCCTGACCAAGGTAATATCAAAAGACCAATGTGTTTGGAAAAAAGTCTTGATTTAATGTTCCCTATATGTTGAAAGCTAATCTTTCAACATCAGGGAGGGAGAGCAGGACCGTAACCAGAGAAACCTATGTGCTCTCAGAGCAGATAAAATCTCTCTTATCTCCTGACCAAGGCAATACCAAAAGACCACTGTAGTAGTAGACATAGCTACATACGCATAGACCTTAAAGGGTCAGGTGCTGGAATAAAGTGAGGCCATTGTGTATGACGAGTCCCATGCTTCTGGGGTCCTGGTGCTTGGACCCTCACGGATCACACATCAATATCAGAGTAAAATCCCGGAAAGCCCCTGTAAAATCCAAATTTTCACTCTCAATACATGAATATTACTCATGTACTTCTATGTAGTGTGTTCCCTATTGAACAGTCATTCCAAATAAAAAAAAAAACATAAAACCCGAGAGCAAGATTGATTCAACACTTGTGTAATGTAGGTCCTAATTAATTTTCAAAAATTCAATTAACCCTAGAGCGTATTTCAATTGTATAATATCGGGATGATAAAAAGAGCTTAAGTAATCACTTGAAATTAAAAAAAATAATAATTTAACTTTATAGAGTATAAGGTCATGTATGAGTCAGATGTCTCTCTGAGGAGCTAGTATCCTTTTTTATGGTACACCATATATTTAGGTTGCGTCAAAAGTAATGTAAAAAAAACTATCAAAGTGAAGTTCTTAAAGGGTTTGGTTTAGAAACATATTAGTTGGTTCTCAGTTAATAGACGGGGTCCCCTCATCAGAATCCATAGGCCTTGGCCAGAATGGAGCGCGTTTACATAGAGAGTCTCCAACTCTGGAGGAACTGTCCTGTCCTGCATTACACACACTGCCCATTCATGTGGATGGGCAATGTGTAATGCTCCATTTCTCCAGGGATGGCACTGCAGGGAAAATGAACACATACTGCTAGGTTCCTCCCTAAGGTTACACTGGGGGCTCCAAGCAGGCAAACACTGTGTGGTCAATTTCTTGTCAAGAGATTCTTCTAGCTAGTAGGAATTGCACTAAGTGGACCAATGTAGGGGCATTAGTCACAGTTGAACCCATGACTTGGTACTTGAGGGCTCTTAAAAGACCCTCTGCAACAGATGAAGACACCAGTATTCTAAATAGAATTGTGGAATGGGCCAAGTTGCAAATTTTGCATTGGGTCCCAGAAGCTTTAAGACGCGTGATGCGTCACTGGTTCAACAGAGAAACCTATAATGCCCATCTTAAAAGCTGCCATCTTGAGGACAACTTGTCTTCAGAATGAAGTACCTTATAGGAACATGACCGTTCCAAGTTTATCTTGCAGAATATTACTTCCTCCCTTGTATATCACAAGGCATTATGGGAAGGGGGCTGAGAAGCTCACAGCGCCCTCTGTTGGTTGTAACAAATCCTCAATTTGCTTCTGACCCACCGAATCTTGAGAAAGCAAAAAGGATTTTTTAGCCAAGCCAGTATCTCTCATCTACAGACAACGCTGTTTCGGGATTTTTGTCCCTCTTCAGTGCAGAGTAGAGAAGATACTGGCTAGCTGTGTGGGAGGCATCGGGTAGCTCAGGAAGGGAAGCCCCCTTCCCATAATGCCTTGTGATATGCAGATGCTAAGTAGAGGGCGAAAAGGCAAAACAAGAACTCTACAAGCCGTTCGTTCGGTGCTCTCCTTAAGGAGAGATCTTCCCTTCCTGAGCTTCCTCCCTTGCTCATATACAACCTGAAATATTCAAAAAGGAGAATATTTTTGAAAAAAAAAAAGGGACAATCTATATGGACCCAGACACTTTATTGGATACTTCATGTGATTTCATAAAATTCCCATTATCTGCTTCATGGACCCATCAACCCTTGGGACATTGATTGGACATTATTGGTTTTAAAACACTACAAAGCTAGCGTCACAGTTTATTTGGCACCGGGGTCTCTTTGTTGTGTCTTTTTTGTCATCTGGTCTATGGCTTTAATTTATTTCATAGGTGAAGACATATTGAGGTACTTGATATAGCTGCCAGTCTGGTAATGTGAAGAATACATGGAAATTTTCTATATATTAGATGTTTATGAGGAAAAAAAAAATTAGAAGGAAGAAGTGAGTTTTTTTTGCATCATCTTATTCCTAGAATTCGGAGCCTACATTAATGACACATCTATGTACATGAAGTCATTCCTTTGTACATGCTGGGTTTATTAACAATTTGTAATCATATATAAGGCATATGTACAGTGTACCTATGAAGGGATGAAATGTTTGTTTTTTTTCCTGGCCATAAACTGATGTTTTTGTTTTATATGGGATGTAAGATCCCTTTTAATCCCCAGGAAGTCGAATACCAGCAAATCTGACGTCACTGCTTAGATTGGGTCATGTACAGGCCCCAAAAAATAAGAGCATGTGCACATTGTTTAGCAATTCCCAGTAACTAGACCCATCAGGGTTGTCCCGACTGGAGGTTGTGGTAACCAATCTCTCGCCTCCGTGTAGATCACACCAATAGTGTGTAGACCTTAAATATCAGAGAGTACACCTATAATGGCTTTAAACCTTTGACTCATTTTCTATATTGGCCACGTCTCCGTTCCTTTCTGTTTGATCCTCAGGGTTCTTCTCCCCATTTTCGCTGACCAGTTCTGGATGCTGGTTGAGTTTACTGGCCACCGACCAGCTCAGGGGCATTTCCGCCCTGCTGATCATCTCAGCCAGTTCTTTGGCACTGCAGGACGGCGTGTTGGTCTCATAGGTGTCGTGGAAGCTGTTGTAATCCACTTCATAAAACCCATCTTCAAGGGTGAGGACAGGCGTGAAACGATGTCCCCAAAGGATTTCCGATGTGACATAAGAACTTCGAGCTTGACAGGTCATACCTATGGAGACATGGAAAAGATAAAAAGACTTTACTAAATGTGTGGACATATATATATAAAATATGCTTTTCCTGGATAACATTCTATCCCATCAAGATATAACCAAAAAGAGATAAAATAGTAATTGTGTTATTATAGTTCTCTGCTGAGGGATTTCTGTGAGTTGACAAGAAGTCCAAAAATCCAGTTTTAATTTTTTTGACTATTGACTTTGCCAACTAACCATATACCCATATTACAGTAAGTGTAAGATAAAGGGGTTGTCCACCTGGCTCAGTATGTATGTTGCCCACTTCTCAGCTGGTAAGTTGGCATTCTGCATTTGGACTCTCGTGGCATGGCTTTCGTAGTAAAAACCTATTCCAGATAACTTTTCTTCTGCTTTGACTATATGTGTTGATACAACTCTGGAGTCTACTCATCAATATCTAATTGGTGGAGGTCTAACATTGGGTCTCATTGCTGCTCAGCAGTTCATATGATTGCCACTGTGCCTGGTACAGAAGCTCCAGCCTTTTCACTTTGTAATATCCTCTCAAGTTGACCTCAGAGAACTGGTAGATGGCTGCACTTGCGCAGTTCTGCCCATTTATTTCTATGGGAGTTGTGAATACACATCCAATTGAGTGTGCTCGGTTATATTTAGAAATGAATGAGCTGAGCTGGCCAAGCGCAGCCAAATCCCTTTTCTCCGAGGTTGGCTAGTAGTAAGCTATGAGCGGGCCTCAATGAGAATATTATGAGAGGGGACAACCCCTTTAATAGAACTGGACAGCAATGAGCTGCATTACCAGACACAGCCATATATATGTATGTGACTGTGGCTATATCCTTCATTTAACTGATCGTCACTGATGCTGGAGTTGGACCTCATGGTCTATCTTACTGATATTAAAGTCCATAAATTTTTGCATTTATCCAGAATGTGTTGATGCAGATCATCTATAACAAAATCAACAAATTAAATACAATATATCAAGCATTGCAAATAATTCAACCACCGAATAAATGGATGTTCTCTGTGGAAAACCCTATCATTTATTCATCAGCATTAACCTCCTGTATTTTAATTCAGTATAATCACAGCCTATAAATTCTATTGGATTTATAACACAAGACTGTATTAGAATTATTCACATCTGTGCCAACAAATGAAGGTTAATGGACGCCGGTGGCTGGTCGGAGAGTAGTCTGAGCCTATGGGCAAAAATAGCTATAGGCCACTTACCTACAACCATATTAATAATAAACTGAATCAGGTTACCATGATGCCTTTGGGCAATATTCATCTCATGGATTTCTTTTGGATCATGTACCTCATAGATCATAAAAAAATGCCCTAAAGCCAAAGGGTTACCATTTTCTAAAACTAGGGGTGCCATTAGGGCTTTAATGGTAGTACAACTGTCAGAGGACCTAATCATTTTTTTTTTTTTAAAGAAGGGGCCCATTGATATGGTGTAAAATATGAACTCGTAATGGGTAGGGACCCAGATGCTTCAGTTGCTGCAGACCTGTGTACACCAATTGATGTTACTCCTGTGTTGAATGAGATGTCGCCATGATGTGTTTTCAGTACCTTAATCTTCAAGGTACAAAAAGGTCGGGTATTAAAATTCAACATGCCCAATACTTCTTCCCTCAACAATATCAGGGAAGTGTTGGGACGTCCTCATTCACATGACAGTTGGCCAATCTCACCAAAATTGTTGGGTTCAACCAACTTTTAACCTTTACATTGAGTTGGATAGAAGCTGGATATTGGCCTCTGTATAACAGGTTCTAGCCCTCACTGTGGGAGTCTATGTAGTAGATGCACCCAATGTATAAGCTTTGCTAGGACAATGTGAGGATAGAGATCTGCTTTGTTGCTTTATATTGCTCGTACAGGCAGATCAGTTCAAACTAACTTTTACAAGTATGCTGCATGCAGGGATGGCCTTAGTGGTGTGTCCCCTGTGCAATTACACAGTGTGCATGCTCTCCGACCTTCTACCTCCGTTCACACTCTTAGGCCGTGTTCACACGGCTTATTCCCGACGGATTTGTGCGCCGTATTGAGCGCACAAATCCGCCGTGAATAAGGGGCGGGACGGGGGCGGGGCCCGACGCGGCGGGGGCGCCGCTCCCGGCTCCCCTAGACAATGCATTGTTTACGGCGCGTCCCGCGCCGTAAATAATGTGCATGTCACTTTCTCTCCCCCCGCGGGGGATTCGCCGAGCGGTTAGGAGCGACGGAATCCACTGTTACTCTAGAGGCAGTGGTTACAGTAATTGCTGCCGCGGATTGGCGCCGGGACTGAAGCGCAAATCCGGCGCGCTTAAAGGCGCCAATACGCGGCAGAATAAGCCCTGTGAACGAGGCTAAGGGTGACATGTATGAACGTTGGCGCTGACCGGCCAGTTCTAACTAGCTTTAAGGCAGAGTAGAATGCACCAGAATGTATGAAGCTGTTCTTCTGCAGGTCATACATAGGGGGCAGTGTAGAGCTAATACCACAAGTCTGGCTCAGGCACCACCTTTAACCCTGGTCTGGTTCTTCTGCAGGTCATACTTTCAGGACAGTGTAAAGCCAATACCACACAGTCTTTGGGTCAGCACCACCTTTAAACCCTGGTCTGTTCTTCTGCAGGTCATACATACAGGGGTGTGTAGAGCCAATACCACAAGTCTGGCTCAGGCACCACCTTTACCCTGGTCTGGCTGTTCTTCTGCAGGTCATACATACAGGGCAGTGTAGAGCTAATACCACAAGTCTGGCTCAGGGGACCACCTTTACCCTGGTCTGGCTGTTCTTCTGCAGTCATACATACAGGGCAGTGTAGAGCTAATACCACAAGTCCCGGGTCAGGCACCACCTTTACCCTTGGGCTGGCTGTTGTTCTACAGGTCATACATACAGGGGAGTGTAGAGCCAATACCACAAATCTGGCTCAGGCACCACATTAACCCAGGTCTAGCTGTTCTTCTGCAGGTCCTACATACAGGGCATTGTAGAGCTATACCACAAGTCTGCCTCAGGCACCACCTTTACCCTGGTCGGCTGTTTCTTCTGCAGGTCCCTACATACAGGGCAGTGTAGAGCCAAAACCACAAGTCTGGCTCAGGGACCACCTTTACCCTGGTCTGGCTGTTCTTCTGCAGGTCATACATACAGGCAGTGTAGAGCCAAATACCAACAATCTGGTCAGGCACCACCTTTACCCTGGTCTGAGGCTGCTCTTCTGCAGGTCATACATACAGGGCAGTGTAGAGCCAATACCACAAGTCTGGCTCAGGCACCACCTTTACCCTGGTCTGGCTGTTCTTCTGCAGGTCATACATACAGGGCAGTGTAGAGCCAATACCACAAGTCTGGCTCAGGCACCACCTTTACCCTGGTCTGGCTGTTCTTCTGCAGGTCATACATACAGGACAGTGTAGAGCCCATACCACAAGTCTGGCTCAGGCACCACCTTTACCCTGGTCTGGCTGTTCTTCTACAGGTCATACATACAGGGCAGTGTAGAGCCAATACCACAAGTCTGGCTCAGGCACCACCTTTACCCTGGTCTGGCTGTTCTAACTGTTCTGCGCCTAGATTTGGCATCAAAGAATCATAGATGTGTCTACTTCTATGAAGGTGGTGCGACGCCTCCAGAACACTCCCCAAGTTTGGAGTGCATCTGTTCATACATTCTTTTTGACTCAAAGTACACCAGAATACTGGTGCAGCCCCGATCAGACATGTCACCATTAGTGCCTTTGGAAGCACCATTTGGTAACCCTTGGGAGAAGTGTGACCACAAGGTCTGTTCGACCTATAGTTGGCTCTGTTGCATGTTCTTTCATTTTAGCCACACCCATAGCTAACAGGTGCATCCAATCTTTCATGTAATGTCTATAGAGAAACAACAATAGAACAGGAAGATACTTGTGGCTCTGGCATGTAAAGACAATTACTGCAACAAAGTCCCATTTAAGTAAGTGTATCGAGTCTTTTCTAATAAACCACAGACCAAAAGATATTATCTAATGTTAGCAATGACATAGTGATCAATAGCTCATGTTAGTGTGTAGTATTCAGGTTGAGATGTTCATCCCTGTTGGGGTTGTAGTGTGCAGCATTGTGGAGGTTGTAGTGTGCAGCATTGTGGAGGTTGTAGTGTGCAGCGTTGTGGAGGTTGTAGTGTGCAGCATTGTGGAGGTTGTAGTGAGCAGCGTTGTGGAGGTTGTAGTGTGCAGCACTGTGGAGGTTGTAGGCAGTGTGGGTGTAGGGCAGCATTGGAGGTGTTGACAGCATTGTGGGGTTGTATTCAGCATGGGGAGGTTGTTTTGGCAGCTTGTGGGGGTTTTTGGCAGAAATTGGGAAGTTTAGTGTCAGCAGTGGGGTTTGTAGTGCACATTGTGAGGGTGTAGTGTAGCATTGGGGAAAGTTGTAGTGTCAGTTGGGAGTTTTGTTGCAGTTGGGGGGGTTTGTGTCAGCATGGGGAGGTTTTGGTCAGCGGGTGAGGTTGAGGTGCAGCTGGGAAATTGTATGTGCAGCTTGTGGAGGTTTAGTGTCAGCTTTGGGGAGGTTGTATGGCGGGTTGGGAGGTGTAAAACATTTTTGGGGAAGTTTTGGTGGCACCTTGGGGGTGTATTTTGGGGGTTTGGGAAATTGATTGAGATTGGGGGAGTTGTAGTGACCCCTTTTGGATTGTATGACACGTGTGGAGGTTGTAGGCAGCTTGTGGAGGTTGTGTGTAGCAGGTTGGGTTTGTGGAAAGGTAGTTTGGTGCAGCATGGGGGATTAGGGCAGTTGTGGAGTGTAGTGTCAGGTTTTTGGGGTTTTGATGGCAGCGTTGTGGAGGTTGTAGGGCGGGTTTTGGAGGGTAGGGGCAGAAATTGTGGAGGTTGAGTGTCACCTTGTGGAGGTGTATTTTGCATGTTTTGGGAGGGTATGCAAGCGGTGGAGGTTGTAGGGGCGGTGGGAGGGTAGTGAGCACGTTGTGAGTGTAGGAGAGCGTTGTGGGGGTTGTAGGGGCACGTTGTGGGGGTTGATGCAGCTTTTTGGGGAGGTTGTAGTACACGGAAAATTTTGGAGTAGTTTTGTGGGGGTTTTTTGGGGTGAGGTTTTGGGGGTTGAGTCAGTTTTGGGGTTGTAGTGGCGTTTTTGTGGGGTTGTATGACACATTGGAGGTTGTAGGTGCATTTGTGGAAGGTTTTGTCACACTTTTTGGGATTTTACTGCTCACTTTGGGGAGGTGTAGTGACATGGTTGGAGGTGTAGTGTGCAGCACTTTGGAGGATGTATTATGCAATGTTGTGGAGGTGTAGTGTGCAGAATCATAGAGGCTGAAGTGTCCAGTATTATGGAAGATGTAAAAATAAAAAAAGGAGTAAAAATCCAAAAAATTTCACAGTGGTGATTCCTTAGAAAGGGGTTAGAACAAAAAACCCCTTAGCTATTTTATACTAAAATTTTAAAAAAAAAATTGTTTAAGGCCACAAAAAATAAAAAATAATACAGTATGCAAAAAAATTAAATAATTACATAGCAATTACCACTCCAAAGGCACCACCGTACCGCAGCTCTCCCCTTTGCGTTCCCTCCCCCCCTTTCCAGGGGGGAGTTAAAATTTTTGTAAAACCCCCCTTTATGGGGATTAAAACGCCTTGGGTTTAGCCATCTTTTTTCATCCCAAAGCAAAAGGGCAATGTATGAAGTGCTAAGTCCTTATGTCTCAATACTGGAGCGTACAGTGGCATGGTAGTTAATACGCAAAGTGATGCACATCATCATGCATTTCTCAGAAAGAAAAGGAAACCCAAAAGGTTTTCCCCCATACTTTTTCCCTTTTTTTTATTTTTGTTCCAAGATTACACAGCTATCTCTGTTTTAGCATATCACACCTTTTTTGTGCAGCCTTGGCTTGTTGAGGGGGAATTGGCAAATTTGCATATCTCTAAAAATTTCCTGTTTTAACATATTTTTGGTTGAAGTGAAGCTGGTTTTTTTGGGGTCTTTCTTGCTCCAGTTTCCAGTATTTTTAAAAGTCTATTCCAAAGGTAAGTTCTAGTGAGAAATGTATGAAAACTGTCAAGATATAAGATTTTTTTTGTTGCCCATAGCAAAAATCACCCCCCCTTCCTTTTTTTTTAGAACATGTATAAACAAAAGGGAGATCTATTGTTTTTTGGGCAACAATGAAATTTTCTTAACCTAAACAGTTTTCATAATTCCCTAGAACCTCCGGGCGTACGGAAACAGGGGTATCCTCGGGTCTCCAAAAGATTTTTTGCCCACCCCCAGGAGCGAGTTTAAGAGTCCTAGTAACACCAACCCCTGCAAAGGGGGTTGGGCTCGCTGCAGGGGGTTTCCCCAGTCGCTCCCTACGGCCCCTCGGAGACTGCAGGGTACAATGAATGCAGGGGCCGGCAAAGGGCATAGTGGGGCATTTGCTGATGGTCTAGGCAAAGAGATCAAAGTCCAAAGCACAGGGTCAGAATCCAGGAATACAAAGAAGAGTTTAAAAAACGCAAGGTAAAACACACCAACAAAGTGGAAGGGAGTGTAGGAGGAAGTAACCTAAAAAGGGCCATCGAAAAACGGACAGGGATCAGCATGCACTGACCTTTTAAAATTCCCAAAAAAGCCGGCGCGTGGCCCTATGGACGGGGTCGCTGCACCCCCAGAACAAGGAAAGGAATAGAGCAAAAACAAAAGAACAGTACCGGTGGAAGGGGGGGCTAGACACGATTTCTCCGTTTGGAAGCAGGGACCCGGGGTTCAACGTGACACCTAGACAGCTTTTTACAATTTCCCCCCGGTTATTGCATGTTTAGAGAGTTGCCAAGCCTGCTTGTATTCTGTTAAGGACTATACCTTTTTTTTTGTATGTCCCCCGAACGTTTTTATTTAGAGGTCAAGAGGCCTTGGTTTTTCTTGTATTTTGGGACTGCCCCCAAGTTTTTTCTTTTCAGTTTCATGCTGTTTTTTTTCCCATTTGTAGCTACTTTTAATATTGGGGCAGTTGTACCAGGGAAAATTTATTAGGAATATCAAGAAAAAAAAAGGTCTGGGGGCCGGTGTCAGGGACAGAATAGGCTAGGTCTGGAAAGATTCAGGACATTTAGTTAGGGCATTACTTTGCCAAATTTTGTTTCCCCAATTGAACCTTTTTGTGTCTTTCCCAAACTATGTTCCTTCTTTACTCCTTGCTGTCTGTCTACTTCCTCACAAAGGCGGTCCATCAGTTTTTTTCTATTTTTTTTTTTAGTTTTTTTTTTTTACTGCCTTATTTTCTTATCAGTCTCTAAAAAAAAAAAACCCGTGGGGCTGTCCCGTGATAACATCTGTTTTGTCATATGGTGCCAATATAAAATGTATAACTCTTTCCTGCAAAAAGTCCTCAGCTTCATGGTCTTAGACATCAAAAATGCAAGAGGGCACAAAACTAATACGATTCTCGTCTCCTTAGGCCCAAAATTGGCTTTGACCTTATGGGAATAAATTTTCTGTATAGAGGATGGCCCAAATTGCTTTAGCCCAATTCAATACCCTATTTTAAAATCTCTCCGGCGTAGAGCCATACCCCTTGGCCAACAGTGGGTCGGGGTACCGGGGGGTGAACTATAAGGCAGGGGTTAGCAGTCGCTACCGGGCCCGCGCAGGGGGGGCCCCAAAACCCCTTCTGCCCAGGGGGAAGAACCAGCATTGTAACTTCACATGGTATTTGGGGCTCTTTTCCCTTTTTTTTGCCCGGGGCCCCGGACTTCAAGTTACCCTCGGTTTTGCTGAATCAGTTTCCTATCAGGTGCTTTAGTAAAACCTTTTTCCATTTGTAAAATCTTGCAAAATCAATTCCGAGCTGATCTTACAGTAAGGGGAAAAAGCAAGGGTGAAATGCAGACACAGAACCCACGGACAAACAGCTTGTCTTACCTCCCACAGGCCCGCCATCTGATCACACAGCGCAGGCGAAACCCCAAACAGTTAACTGTTCTCCTCTCGCATCAAAAAAAAACCAATCTCATGAATAAAAAAAAGGGGTTGTCCAATTTCTTTAAAAAAAACAAGAGAGCCTGGACCCCATTAAAATACATGCTTGGGCCCCCCGACCATGCGCAGCAGCGATCTGCGAGTCAGACCCTGCTTACACACGTTTGGAAGTAAGCACTCTATGTCAGTAGAACTTGACCACTGCAGCCAACACACTCGCGTTGACGCCCCCGCTTGGCAGTTCCAGACTGAAAAGACCAGAGAGGAGCAGCACTGGAACCAGGGACCCAAGGAAAGGGAATATAAGTTGGTTATTAGTTTTTCTTAAGGAGTGGACGACCATTGCAAAAAACACTATTTAAAACACATGCACTTTTTAAAACTTTTTTTGCAAAAATGAACAGCTAATTTTAAAGGAATCAATAGTCAGATAAAAAAGAAAATTTTAGAGTTTCTTTTTCTTTGTAGCTTTTTTTCTTCACTTTCTGTGCATTTTCTTTGGTCAACAGCATTTTTTAAAAAAAAAATCTGGTGGGAAAAGCATGCCCGGGCAATTTTTTACATTTTTTTTTCCCCGTGACCTTTTTTTTTTTTTCGCTTAAAAAAAAAGGCACTTCGTTGTTTGCAATCTTGTAACCGGTTTCCACATTGCACAATCATGTGATGGGAGAGATTTTTTAATTTTTTTTTTCTTTGTTGAAAGCTCTAAATATGTGCCCTCCACCCAGAAGCATAAAAAGTACAATAGTGTCACACAAAAAAAGTGTCCACTATTAAAAGTGATAGGCCTTTGCTAAACCTTATTCCGCTCCCCCTCCGGGGCCCAAAAAAAAACCTCAAGAGGTTTCAGACAAAATGTCCATTTGCCAAAGACCTGTACTTTCTCCTAGCATCGGTCCCGGTGACGTGCCCAAACATCAACCAAGCAGCCAACACGGTGGCTTCTCTGTACAGAACTGGGGTTTGCAGGGGAGAAAGGAACCAGATGGTCATGCATTCTGCCCTAGACTTCGAGAAGGTCCCAAAAAGGTACTGCACCCCCAAACCAAACAGAACCAAAAGGGCACACTTCCTCCCAACCTCAAGAAGGCCCTAAAAAGGTACTGCACCCCCAATCCTAGACAAGGAACCAAAGGTCCAAATTCCCTCTAACCCAAAGGTCTCAAAAGGCCTGCAACCCCCAATCCTAGAGAAGGAACCAGATGTTCCCCCAAAACAAACCGCCCCCCCAACTTCGAAAGGCCCCAAAAAGGTACGCCCCCCCCCAATCCTAGACAAGGAACCAGATGGTCACACATTCTCCCCTAGACCTCGAGAAGGTCCCAAAAAGGTACTGCACCCCCAATCCTAGACAAGGAACCAGATGGGTCCCAATTCTCCCCTAAAACCCGAAAGGTCCAAAAAGTACTGCACCCCCCAAACCTGACAAGGAACCAAGGACAAAAATTCTCCCCTAGACCTTTAGAAAGGGCCCAAAAGTACTGCACCCCCCCCTAAAAGAACCAATGGTCCAACATTCTCCCCTAGACCCCGAAAGCCCAAAAAAGGGAGACCCCCCAAAACCTAGACAAGAACCAAGGCACAATTTTCCCCCAAACCTTTAAAAGCCCAAAAAGGTATGCACCCCCAATCCAGACAAGGAACCAATGGGCACACTTCTCCCCAGACCCCGAAAGTCCCAAAAGGGACTGCAAACCCCAATCCAGACAAGGGAAACCCGATGGGCACACATTCCCCCCAAAACCTTTTAAAGGGCCCCAAAAAGTACTCACCCCCAAACCTAACAAAACCAATGGTCACACATCCCCCTAACCTCCCAAACCCCAAAAGGGTACTCACCCCCCAAACCTAAAAAAGGGAACCCAAAGGCACACATTCCTCCCCCCAACCTTGAACTTTTTTAAAAAAGGGACGACGCCATCCTAACAAAGGAAACCCGATGGTCCACTTCCCCCCTAAACCTGAGAAGGGCCCCAAAAGGTACTTCCCCCCCCCCCCAACCCCCCAAAAAAAAAAAAACAAGGAACCAGATGGTCACACATTCTCCCCTTGGCTTCGAGAATGGTTGGGGAATAGAGGTGTGTGCTCAATGTTTTATTCATCTGCCATTGTTATCCTGCAGGTCTGCTTGAAGCTCTTGTGGGATCCATAACAGCTTCCTCACTGACCATGCACCATTTATAATACATATGCCTTTTTGTAAAGTAGAGGAGTCTTTGGGCCCTCTGACACCAAGGTCCAGGGGTGACTGTTACCTTCTGCTGGCATCTTAGCAATGTTTTCTTGCAACCAAAGATGCGTCATTTTAGGTTGTCTACAATTGGTTGTCCCATTTCAGACATTGATGGCATATCGCTAGGATATTCCATCAAAGTCAGGTAGGTGCGGCTCCTGAAGGTGGCACCTATCTTGAAAACAAGCCCCAAAATCTGTCTGTTGTGAATGGAGTGGTGGTCGGGACTCTCCCTTTGATTTCAATGGCCAGGATGCCTCTTTTGTATTTCAAGGGCCAGCATGCACCAACCAGCTTTCAATGGGCACTCACCCTTTTTCGAGCACCTCCTCCTACCTTCTTTTGCCAGTTGTTGGTGCATTTTCTGCTGTTATCCGGTTCTTAGCCTTGGCTTCCTTTCCTCGGCTGTCACCACAAGAGACCACATTTGGGGTAGCGCCCTGGGATTTCCCCTCAACAACGAAGACCATGCCCCATTGCTTTCTTGGTTATCTGCCAACTCTTCTGGTCGACACAGTCGATCCATCACTTGCCTCGCTAGAGACAATAGCATGACATGGCAGGAGTTTGAAGAGGTGAATAAAGAGTACCCCAGTAACTGTCCTAGGCTACCAAAGAATTTACCTTTAAAAGGATTGTCCAGGATTAAAAAAACATAGGGCGACGTGTATGTATGGGGCTGCGCCAGAAGTCTGGCGTCTTTTCAGCTCGAAAACTGGCACAGCCCTGTCCGCTATATTTTTAACCAGGTGCATTCCGATATTAGGTGCATTACAGAGCGCCCGCAGCACTTTGTAATGCGCCTGATTTTGGGGAGGGAGGGGGGGATGTGCTGGAGGTGTGTCGCACTACAACCGTACGAAGCTACACATTTATAGCTTCAGTCCGGCAAATCCAGGGGCATTACTGCTGGAACAGGTAGAGCACTTTAAAATTGGTTTACATGAGCCAGAAGTGTCACTTAGTAGCTAGAAAGTGCTAAATCTATGACCCGCAGTAGAACAGGTTCATAGATTCAGACGCGTTCTACGCTACTACTGCGCGCAAAAAAAAATGGCGTCTGGGCGCCAAAAATCTTTCAAGTCGCCCATAGTGCTTTTTTCAAAAACGACACCACGACTGAAGTAAATTGGACTGAGCTGCAATTCCAGACACATCCTGAGACAGAGGTGGCACTGTTTTTGAAAGGAAATAGCCAAGCTTTTAGAGAATCCCTCTAATTTACTTACTATTCTAGACCACTCTAGGGACATTACTAATTACACCTTTATTTTTCTAGGTTTCCAGGGACATTACCATGAATCCCTCTACTACTCTAGACCACCAGGGAATTATTATTCATTTTACGACTCTACATTATGGGACTTTAATATCACTGAAATGACTCAGCAGCGCTGTGCAGATGCCAAGAGACAGATAAACAACGAGTAAATGAATTACTGTGACGTGCGGAAAGAACGTTTTTGCTACATCTAGTATGTGTGAAAATCTGATGCTCTCGGCCCCATTCACCTGCTAGGTGCCGCAGGACTTGGAAATAATTCATATATTCATTGTTTTTCTGCCCCTTGGTGTCTGCAGAGTGTTGCTGATCTGTTTAATCACTTTACTGCTATATATTTTCAGTGACTTTTCCATTTATTTCCTCACTACTCTAGACCACCAGGGACATAACTATTAATCCCTTTACTGTTCTACATTATCAGGGACTTTGCCATTACTCCCTTTACTATTCTACACCAGGGAACTTGCTATTAATCCCTTTACTGGTCTACATTATCAAGGACTTTACATTTATTTCCTCACTACTCTAGACCACCAGGGACATTACTATTAATCCCTTTACTGTTCTATATTCCCAGGGACTAAACCAATAATCTCTTTACTATTCTACACTAGGGAGTTTACTATTAATCCTTTTACTGTCCTACATTATCAAGGACTTTACCATTAATTTTTTCACTTCTCTAGACCACCAGGGACATTACTATTAATACCTTTACTGCTCTAGATTCCCAGGGACTATGCTATTATTCCCTTTACTATTCTACACCAGGAAACTTACTATTAATCCCTTTACTACTCTACATTATAAGGGACTTTACCATTTCTTTACTACTCTAGACCACCAGGGACATTACTATTAATCCCTTTACTGCTTTAGATTCCCAGGGACTGTGCCATTATTCCCTTTACTATTCTACACCAGGGAATTTACTATGAATCCTTTTACTATCCTACATTATCAAGGACTTTACCATTAATTTTTTTACTACACTAGACCACCAGGGATATTTCTATTAATCCCTTTACTACTCTACATTAGCAGGGACTTTACGATTTATTTCCTCACTACTCTAGACCACCAGGGACATAACTATTAATCCCTTTACTGCGCTAGATTCCCAGGGACTAAACCATTAATCCCTTTACTATTCTACACCAGGGAACTTACTATTAATCCCTTTACTGCTCACTTAAAGGACTTTACATTTCTTTCTACTCTAACACCAGGGAACTTACTATTAATCCCTTTACTGCTCTACATTATCAGGGACTTTACAATTAATTTTTTCACTACACTAGACCACCAGGGACATAACTATTAATCCCTTTACTACTCTACATTATCAGGGACTTTACCATTTATTTCCTCACTACTCTAGACCACCAGGGACATTACTATTAATCCCTTTACTGCTCTAGATAACCAGGGACTAAACCATTAATCCCTTTACTATTCTACACCAGGAAATTTACTATTAATCCCTTTACTGCTCTGCATTATCAAGGACTTTACCATTATTTTTTTCACTACTCTAGACCACCAGGGTCTTTACTATTATTCCCTTTTCTACTCTGGTTTCCAATAGACTTTATCATTATTCCCTTTGCTATTCTTGACCACCACAAAAATCACTATTAATCCCTTTACTACTCAAAGGAGTACTAAGGACTTTACCATTAATTGCGTCACTACTCTAATCCACCAGGGACTTTAACATGAAAACATTTACTAGTCTGTGTATGGCACTATGGGATATAATTGATAAGCTTTGAAAGGCAGTATTCTGCCAAAAATACAGGAAGTCCCCGGGTTATAAGCGGGATAGGGACTGTAGGTTTGTTCTTAAGTTGAATTTGTATGTAAGTCAGAACAGATATATTTATTAGATGTAATTCCAGCACAAAAGGTTTTTTATTTTTAGTTTTAGAAAGTGCAGGGAAGGGTTTTACATTTGTTTTGCTGTCTGTGCCCTTGTTAAGAAGTTTTCACCTCATGTGCTGCTGTGGCGTGCTGGAACTTGTAGTTCTACAGCTACTATCTGCTATGGAGCATGGAACTACAAGTGCCAGCATGCCCCATAAGTCTTCGTTTGTAACTAGGGGACAGATGTAAGTTGGAGCGGTGTAAGTCAGGGACTGCCTGTATATGGTTTTATCGGGACCCTATAATGGGTACTGTATAAAGGTGGTATTTAGGCATTGACTGGCTATCTTATATGTGCATTTTATGGTGGTATTTAAAAGGGTTGTCTCACTACATCAATTCATTTTACCTCAGTCCTGTATTCTCTGTTCACAGTTTACTAGCTACTACTGGCCTGCAGTGAGGAGCTGCTGAGGACACCAGGTCTGTAGCTATAGCGACCAGCACTGGCAGCCTATCAGGAGCGATCAAACAGGTCTGTAGCTATAGCAACCAGTGCTGGCAGCCTATCAGGAGAGATCACACAGGTCTGTAGCTATAGCGACCAGTGCCTGGCAGCCTATCAGTAGAGATCGAACAGGTCTGTAGCTATAGCGACCAGTGCTGGCAGCCTGTGAGGAGGGATTGAACAGGTCTGTAGCTATAGCGACCTGAAGAGCTGATGCAGCCCATACAAGAGGAGATATCTAGGAATAGGTAGGACACTGTTAATGGACATATATTGCAAAGTGACTTTAAAGGGGTTGTCTCGCTACAAAGATTAGCTTTCAACATATAGGGAACACTAAATGAAGAATGTTTTCGAAATATATTGCCTTTTTTTGTTTTGTTGAGGAGCTACAAATGATTTTATCACCTTCTGTGCTCTCTCTGGTTTCCCAAGTGACCGACCTGTGTACGTCTTCTCCCCTTCTGTTTGTTCTATCTGATAACAGGGAGTGATGTCATCACACAGGCAGCACCTGAGAGCTTGTGTGTTATCTGATCTTTCAGACAAAAGACAGTAATTACTGCTGTTTACTTTAACTCAGAAGCTTCCGTGGTCCTGACAGCATGAGATTTATCCAATTAGCAGAAGTCTGAATACTTTTTTTTTTTTTTACTTTAACATTGAGTCCCCCCTAGGGCGCTTCACCACTAGGGGGCGCGATCCTTATTGCAGCCTAATGCATTGCATAGACAATGCATTAGGCTGTACCAAGATGGTGGTTTCTCCACTTCCTGTCTGGGGTCGGAAGTGGGGCAAACGAGAACATGGCAGCAATCAAAGCTTTCACAAGGCCCCCAGCTGCCATGTTAGCCCATCAGGACTCAGCGATGTTATCGCTGATGTCCCAAGAAGACTGAAGAACGGTCCGCTGGGTGTTAGCTGCAATTAGCCGCAAACACCCGACGGCTGTGTAACAGGATCGCGCTGCGATCCTGTTACACCTCTCCTTATCACCACCATGACGTACCCATACGTCAGGGTAGGTTAAGGGGTTAATCTACAGTAATAAACAGAGAAGTCTGAATACACGGAGCTCATATGCTAATTACAGACAGCTTGACCAGGAAGTGACAGAGCAAAGCAGCATTATTTCATTCATGCATCCCATGAAACTTTGAGATGAGACAACCCCTTTAAGTCTAAGTATTTGGGATACAAGTACTCTCTATGTCCTACCTTACTTGTTGAAGTTTTTCTAGTATAGCAGCCCTGTCAATGCTCTTTTTCAGTGATATCCAAGGGAGAGGGTAATGGTGGCATTGAGCGAACGCTCAGACTCCAACTGGTGTCATGATGACCTATAGCTGAAGCCGGTAATAGGAGGCACACGTCTACCTGTAATCTCAGATACATACAGGATGGTGTTCTCAGAGGTTGGCATTTAGCATAAACGTCCCCCTAGGCCACCGCCACCTCTTCTCAGGTTAGTTAGAACATTAAATATCTTCACGGTTAACTATGAAAATGTCTGGCTCCTGAGATGAAGCATGGCTCCCGCTCAGTCACATCAGGCTGGTGGCAGGCCTCATTAATGATTACCGTGTCTGGCCATTAGCAAATTTTGACGTCTTTTCAACCTTATAAATTGCTCCGCAGATCGATATGCTTCCTCCTGCTCCGTCTTGGGATGCCAAGAAGTTTTTCTTTTTTTTTTTTTTTTTTCAGGCGCTGCCTAGGGGCAAGTTAACACGAAGCATTCATCTTCTCGGTTTAATATAATAAGCACATTCGCTATTACATCTTGGGTCCGTCAGCTCCTGTGATGTCTTATTAGAGGAATTTAACATTCTGATAACAAATCGATCCTAAGCGAGGCTGATTGTGGAGCCGAGCGCGTTCTAGAGTTTACTGGGTGATAGCAGCGTATGGACATTTATTTATACGCCTTCCACAGTCAGGAGGGGGCTGCTAATCACTGATAGACTGCAACAGGAACAACTGGAGAGAGCATACAGGAGTATTAAACATGGCTGCTTTCTTACTGAAACAGTGCCACCCTGAGCACAGGCTGTATGTGGTATTGCAGCTTAGCCACATTCACCAGATAGGCAGCCATGTTTTTCTAGTCCTGGACAACCCCCTACCAAACCTTCAGCACTAAACGTGTTCATACATTACAGACACTCTCTGAATGGAAGGGTGACCCCCATTACTAGTTGGAACAATACTTATCTAGAGCCTGGAGAGATAAGTAACAAGCAACCCAAATGTTACCCTAGACCAGGCATCCTCAAACGGCGGCCCTCCAGCTGTTGGGAAACTACAACTCCCATCATTCCCACTCTTATAGATAATATAAATGCATGATGGGAGTTGTAGTTTCCCAACAGCTGGAGGGCCGCAGTTTGAGGATGCCTGCCCTAGACTACCAGGGACTTGGCACACTTAAAGAGGTCATACAGGACTATAAAACATGGCTGATTTGTTATTGAAACAGTGCCACCCTGAGCACAGGCTGTATGTGGTATTGCAGCTTAGCCACATTCACCAGGTAGGCAGCCATGTTTTTAGTCCTGGACAACCCACTACCAGACCGTCAGCACTAAAAGTGTTCATACATTATAGACACTCTCTGATTGGCAGGGTGATCCCATTACTAGTTAGAATAATACTTATCTAGAGCCTGGAGAGATCAGGAACAAGCAGCCCAATTGTTAGACTATCAGGGACTTGGTACTTGGCACACTTAAAGGGGTCATACAGGACTATCAAACATGGCTGCTTTCTTACTGAAACAGTGCCACCCTGTGCACAGGCTGTATGTGGTATTGCAGCTTAGCTCTATTCACCAAGTAGGCAGCCATGTTTTTTTATTCCTGGACAACCCCCTACCAGACCTTCAGCACTAAAAGTGTTCACACATTATAGACACTCTCTGATTGGCAGGGTGATCCCGTTATTAGTTAGAGCAATACTTATCTAGAGCCTGGAGAGATAAGTAACAAGCAACCCAAATGTTACCCTAGACTACGGGGCTGGCCCCAATTTAAAAGGGGAAAATAAGGATATTAAAAGGCTGCTTTCTTACTGAAACAGTGCCACCCTGAGCCAGGCGTATTGGTATTGCTGCTTTGCCCCATTTTCCCCAAGTAGGCCCACATGTTTTTTTTAGTCCTGGACAACCCCCTACCAGACGTTCAACACTGAAAGTGTTCACGCATTATAGACACTCTCTGATTGGCAGGGTGACCCCATCAATAGTTAGAGCAATACTTATTTAGAGTGATAAGGAACAAGCAACCCAATTGCTACCCTAGACTACCAGGCAATTAATTCATTTACTACTCTAGGCCACCAGGGACTTTACTATTCATCCCGTTATTACACTACATTACCATGGACTTTACCCTTAATTCCTTTATTATTCTAGATTTCCAGGGTATTTTCTTCTCCTCCTACTCAAATGGCTTTACCAATGAAGGGGTGTTTCCACATTTCATGTGATGGTTTTCATTTGGAAAATTTCATCAAAAACTGGGAAAGGTGCGGGTTCCACCTCTTGGACC
This sequence comes from Phyllomedusa bahiana, assembly GCA_025379985.1. NCBI lineage: Eukaryota > Metazoa > Chordata > Amphibia > Anura > Hylidae > Phyllomedusa > Phyllomedusa bahiana. The sequence continues at coordinate 43,484 of JAODAL010003571.1, forward strand.
AGCAACTATCTTGGGAACGGGCTTCCGAAAGTGTCGACAGAGCGGAGAGCTGGTCACGCTTGCACACGACTCTCCATTCTGTTCTATTGGAGTTCCAAAAACACAAACACTACCATGTCTCTATTAAGCACGTTGATAGGGGGTTTGAGAACCCTTGTTAATGAAATGAAGTTTGGGTATTCCAAAAACAATTTTAAACCCAAAAAAATACAGGTATAACACCTGAATTAAGAAAAAAACATAATTTTAAAAAAAATAAAAAGAAAAGAGAAAAAAACGAAAAAACCCCTAAAATTTACCCTATCAAAGCCTGTTGCCCCAAAAAAGGGGGAAATCGCCCAATAAGGGCGCCCCCCCCTGGAACTAAACTAACCCCCTCCCCAGCTACATCTTAAAAAAAAAAAAAAGAAAAAACATATACACAAATGGAGTGCACAAACAAAAAAAGTGCTGTGATAAATACAATACAACAGACAGTATACGTTTGATGTTAAATTTAATACTATGAATTGATGATGCGTCATAGAAAGATGATCAATAACGCATAAATTCCAATTATTCCAAGCGTTTCCCCCCCTAGAAAAGGGGGTTTTATCAGGGAAAAATTGCAGTTGATAACAAAATACGGAACATCTAAGGAAAAAACAACAAGATGTATGCAAAAAATTTATAACTCACGTCCCTTAATGATGGAAAAACAGGGCTGGTAAGATAGGGGGACGGGGTCCAGGATAAGTCATGTACAGATCCCCACTATCTTTACTGAGACAGGTCCAAGCAGTAACAAATTCAGTGAATCACAAGCCACATATTATAGCAAGGCAAATTAGACCAATTAGTATCAGCCATTGCACCTTTGACTACCACAGAGCCCTGTATGCAAACGCCCAAAAAAAAAAAAAAAAAAAAACACATGTTACAAAGGTGTTAGAACTACAAGGTCCGGCATGCAATAACGGAAAATGCTCATGCATGTACCAGTAACAGAGAGGGAGAAAAAAACAGTAAATAAACTACATAGATCAGGAGTGCAATGCCGCTGTCCCCCCGGCGCATGCTCAGCAGCGCCGACGGCACCATATAATGACTGCAATATCGCAGACAAAACCCGAGGCTTGAATAACAGAAAATAAAAATACAACATGGCAATGAAGGCGCTAAGCAGTATTTTATAATTATAAAAACGAGCCTATAGAGCAAAATATTTGTATGCAGCTAAACAGTTGTTATATTTGTGATAAACAATATAAAAGATCCCAAAAACAAAGAATCCTAAAAGATTATAGAGTTTCCAAATAGGTATATACAACGTGTATGATTTACCCTAATATGGCTAATTATACTGACCTAAAATAGAAAAAAAAATAAAATTAAAAAAAAATAAAAAAAAAAATAATGGGCTTGTTTTTTTTTTTTTTTTTTTTTTTTTATTTTTATTTAGTACACTATATATGCCCCCTTTGTACTGCCACAAACGTATATATATATATTTTTTTTTCTATTTTAGGTTCAGTTTTAATAAGCCATATTTCGGTATATAACCACTTTGTATATTCCTATTGGAAACTCTATAGTATCTTATAGGATTCTTAGTTTGGATCTTTATATGGTTTATCACAAATATACAACTGTTTAGCTGCATACAAATTTTTGTCTTATAGGTTGTTTTTTATAATTATAAATACTGTTTAGCGCCTTCTTGCCAAAGTTGTATGTTTATTTTCTGTTATTCAAGCCTGGCTTGTCTGCGATATTGCAGTCTTTATATGTGGGCCCTCGCCGCTGTGAGCATGCGCGGGTGACAGCGGCATTGCATCCTGGTCTATGTAGTTTATTTAAAAATGTTTGTTTTTCCCTCCCCGCTACTGCACATGCACGAGGCATTTTCTGGTATTGCATGCCGGACCTTGTAGTTCCTAACACCTTTGTAACATGTGTTGTTTTTTTTTTTTTTTTGGCCCTTTGCATTTCAGGGGGTCTGTGGTTTGTCAAGGTGCTAATGGCTGATACTAATTGGGTCTAATTTGCCTTGCTATATATGTGGTTGTGATTCACCCGAATTTTTTACTGCTTGGACCTGTTCAGTAATCAGATAGCGGGGATCTGTACATGACTTATCCTGGACCCGTCCTCTATCTTACCAGCCCTGTTTTCCATCATTAAGGGACGTGAGTTATATTTATTTCATACATCTTTTTGTTTTTTCTTTTAGATGTTCCGTATTGTTGTTATCAATGCATTTTTTCCTGATGAACCCAGTATCTAGGGGGGAAACGGTTGGAATATTGGAATATTTATGCGTTATTGATCATCTTTCTATGACGCATCATTCAATTCATAGTATTATTGAAATCAAACATTACTGTCTGTTGTATTGTTATTTATCACAGCACTTTTTTTGTTTGTGCACTCCATTTGTGGTATATGTGTTTTCTTTTTTTCATTTAGATGTAGCTAGGGACAGGGTTAGTTTAGGTTCCAGTGTGGGGGCGCCCATTTTTGAGGCAGACAGGTCTTTGATAGGGTATATTTGAGGGTGTCTTTTCGTTTTCTTTCTCAATTCTTATTTATTTTTATTAAAAGTTATGTTTTATGTATCTTTATTCTAGGTGTTATACCTGTAGTTGTTTTGGTTTCTATTGGAGTTCCCACTCAGCGCTCACCTATACTTGTAACTGACAGAACAAAATGGAACGTTGTGCGCACGCGTGACCAGCTCTCCATTCTGAGCCAAAATTTTTGATGGCTTGTTCCTGAGAAACGTGCTGGCCCCAGAGGTGGGACCAGTCCAGCACCTATCAGACTTTGATGGCATAACCTATCAAAGTCTATGGTAGGTACACCCCTTTAAGGTTGTATAAGGTATTGTAGCTTAGTCCTATTCACCATTCACCAAAAAACAACCGTGCTTTCTTAGGCCTGTACAACCCAACTCCAAATGTTGTGTACTAAAGACGCTGTCTCATCATAGACACCGTCTGATTAGCAGGATGACCCCATCCATAGCTAGAACAACACTTTTTCGAATGCCATTACCACCCCACTCGGATTTGTACAAGAAACTGCATAGATGCCAATTAACTAATCTGGTTGCCCAAAATAAGATGAGAGGAGCTGAGGGGTGATGAAGTGACTTGGTGCTTTCATAGCACTACTGCTATTTCACCCTAGTGATCAGGGGGATCACAACAGTGTGAGCCCCGTTGATCAGACATTGATGGCATAAGCCCAGGGCCATCAACTAGGCCGTTGCCCGGAAGCCCCACAAGTATAGGGGCCCTTGGTGGTGTATATGTGTTCCAGGAATACAAGTAACATACCCTGGATCCCTTGGTTGGCTCTGCTTATTTAACTGCTTGGGTGTTTTTAGGATGTGCAAACAGTTAAAAACTATGATGGAGAAGAGACAGGCTCCCTGCCCTGCCAGTTAGTTAGTCTTATAGACTACAGGCTGGCAGTGTAAAGACATAAGTGGCGTGATAATATGGGTGTGCTTGGGGCAGGGCCATTCCTAGGGGTGGACGAGGCGGGCAATCGCCCGGGGCACCGAGAGTCCGCTCACCCGACGTTCACTCAGCAGCTGCACAGCGAGTGTGCAGCTGCTTGTACAGGGAGGAGGCAGGATGGATCATTACCCTCCTGCCTCCTCCCCTGTATGTATCAGCGTCGTTGGGGGCGTACAGCTTTCATCGCGCCCCCTGCAATGCTGGAATCTCTTCGACCAGCAGTTCTGCCGCCGAAGGGATCCCTGGGAGCTGCATGATCACGTCACGCCGCTTAGATTGCTCAGCAGCTCTCGGACCTGAATGCGGGGACTGCTGGATCGTGGTGAGTACTTTTTATTTATTTTATTATCATTAACTGCAGTGGGCATATTACCTGGCTATAAGAGGTCACTACCTGGCTATTTTGGGGCACTACCTGGCTATTAGGGGCATTATCTGACTATAAGGGGCATCATCTGGCTACAAGGGCATCTAACTGTCTATAAGGGGCACCACCTGACTATAGGGGTATTACCTGGTTACAGGGGGCTACTGTCTGGCTACTACCTGGCTACAGAGGCTACTACATGGCTACCATATGAGGTGCTATAGATGGGGAGTTTGTATAGAGATAGGAATTGGTAGAGAAGTGCTGATAAAGTGAGGAGTCTAAGATGTTTGTTTTGTTAATTTTACAGTGAAGAGTTGTGGCCAGGAGTAGTTGTCATGGTGTCTGGGCCACATAGAGAAGAAGAAGAGAAAGAGACCAACTCTTCAGAGATGTCTCCTCTAAGTCCCTGGATATAACATTACTGTAATCGATTGTATGTCTGCAGAGCCTGTGTACAGCTGGTATCTTTCAGTGTATGCAGGTAAAATTGGTTGTAGTATAATGGTTTATATTCAGTAATGGTCATTTTGTATTATTCAGTCTCTATATGGTTGTGATATGTGGTCATGGTGTGGTGGTATTATTCGGTCACTATGTGCTAGTGATATGTGGTCTTAGTAGGACATTGGCATTATTAGTCTGGGATTCGGGTTGGTGTAGCGGTGTTATATTTGGTAACTGTATGACTATTATTTAGTAGTTTTATACGTAGCACATTGTGGTAAAGCTTTTTGTATATTCTGGCTTTGGTTGATGGTGATGCAATGTGTCCCATCGTGGTGCATTATGTTATGGGGGGGGGGGGGGGGGAGGGACAATTTCTTCACCTCGCCCTGAGTGCTATTTAGCCTAGGAACAGCATTGGCTTGGGGGTGGCTAGAGCAATGTCATGTATTTGGGCAGGGCCCACTGCAGTGCTATGCCCGGGGCCCATGTTGTTAAGACAACTCTGCATAAGCCTTATTATATGCCAGGATTTATGATGGAACGAGATAGGTGATAAATAGCTCAGTAGGGGGTCCCCACAACTCACCTGGATGGAGGACACCAGTCCCTTATTTCAGAGCCATCTTAACAGCATTATGGCCTCTGGATATGGCAGAGCAGTGCAGTGGGCCTTGCCCAAATATGTGACATTACACCAGAGTATGCCTCCAGCCATGCCCAAACATGACACCTCATGAGGCCATGCCTCTAACCACCACCAAGAACACCCACATCATTACGCCATCTACATCAAGACATCCTTCTGACATGTTTTAGGCAGCTGGCAACCTACATGACTATTTGCCGATGGTTCCCTGCTCTGGTGTGCAGAATAGTTAACCCCTTACCGTCATTTGATGTACAAGTATGTCATAAGGTCGGTAAGAAGGTTTGTAGAGGGATCATCCCGCGATCCCACCACATAGGGGGCAGGTGCCGGCTGCTAATTGCAACTGACAACTGCTGGTAACAACACGGGATGGAGCCGGCTCCATTCCGTGCTGTATAACCCTTTAGATGCCGTAGCCATGAATGAGAAATAGTGCTGTGCAGTGTACATGGCAGCTGGAAGCCTTGGGAAGGTTTCCATCGCCATCATGTTTCTTGTTTTACTACTTCCTGCCTCAGACAGGAAGTAGTAAAACTGCCATCTTTGTATAGCCTATAGCATTCTTTATACAATGCATTAGGCTGCATAAACGATCGCACCCCCTAGTGTTTAAGCACCTAAGGGGGACTTAAAGTTAAAAAAAAAAGTTTTAAAGTGTAAAAAAAAATATTAAAAGTTCAAATCACACCCCTTTTGACATTTTACAAATAATAAAATTAAAATAATAAAAAAGTTACACATATTTGGTGTCGCCACATCCATAAGAGTTCGATCTATTAAAATACAACATAAATTATCCCGTACGCTGAACACCGTAGAAGAAAAAAATCCAAACGCCAGAATTGCGGTTCTTGAGTCATTTCCCTAAAAATTGGAATAAAAGTAATAAAAAAAGTCACATGTATTTCAAACTGGTACCAATAAAAAGTGCACTGTAGCCCGTAAAAAATTCCCTCTCACTTAAGTAGAAGTACAAAAAAGTTATTGGTTGCTGGTCACAGAAAAGAAAGCTCTGCGGCAAAAATTTGAAAAATAGTAAATGTTTGGATTTTTTTTTTTTATGGTACCAAAACATAAATAAAACCCTACATGTTTGGTATTGCCAGATTCATATCAACTTGTAGAATACAGATAACACATCATTTATACCAAAGATTGAACGCCGTAAAAAAAACACTTTCGCAAATATGGCGCAAGTACGTTTTTTTCACATTTTGCCCCACTTACAATTTGTTTGTGGTTTCCCAATACAGGCAGTCCCCGGGTTACGAACGGGATATGGACTGTAGGTTTGTCCTTAAGTTGAATTTGTATGCAAGTCAGAACAGGTAGATTTATTAATTGTAACTCCAGGTTTTTTTTTTAATTTTGTAAATTTTTTTTTTTTTTTTTTAGTTTTGTAAAGTGCAGGGAAGGCTTTTTACATTTGTTTTGCTGTCTGTGCCATTGTTAAGAAGATTTTCAACTTACTGTCATCTCATGTGCTACTGTGGCATGCTGGAACTTGTCATTCCACAGCTACTATCTGCTGTGGAACATGGAACTACAAGTGCCCCATAAGCCTACGTTTGTAACTAGGGGACAGATGTAAGTCGGAACGGTGTAAGTCGGGGAATGCCTGTATATTCTATGGTACGGTGAATGACACCATTAGAAAGTACAGCTTGTCCCGCAATATTAAAGACCTCATATGTTTATGAAGATGCAAAAATAAAAAAGTTATGGCTCTGGGAAGGCGAGGAGGGAAAAGCGAACGTGAAAAGAAAACAAATATAGGCTTTGACGTTAAGGGGTTAAATAAGCAGGGCTGACCCAGTAATCCAGGGCATGTGCTCTGGCTTCTCAGGGCAAACCTATGAACACCTGTGGCCCCTGGGCAACTGCCTAGCATGCCCAATGGATAAGATGGCCCTGCCCTGTTTCTCCACCGTGTGGAGGACTTGTATGGGGCTCTATAGGAGATATGAAAAAGCTGTTTTTGTATCTTCCATAGAACTGTATGCAGCTTCTGCCAAGCTTTCCAGACTGGGGTGCTCGTAGTTGGTGGAGCTCCTAAACATATGGGGTCTGTGAATGAAGATGCACAGCAGCCAGTCACTCACTGTGTACAATGGGGAAGAAAAGTATTTAGTCAGCCACCAATTGTGCAAGTTCTCCCACTTAAAAGGCTGAGAGAGGCCTGTAACTGACATCATAGGTCGACCTCAACTATGAGAGACAAAATGAGAACACAAATTCTGGAAAGAATTTATTTGCAAATTGTGGTGGAAAATAAGTATTTGGTCCCTTACAAACAAGCAAGACTTCTGGCTCTCACAGACCTGTAACTTCTTCTTTAACCCCTGAAGCCAAACGCCTGAAAAGAAGTTCATGACCAGCACATTTTTTTTGTTTTTGCCTCCTTGCGTTTCAACAGTTGTAACTGTTTTATTTTTTCAATGATGCAGTTTTATGAGGCCTCGCTTCATTCGAGACAAGTTGTACTTTATGGGGGAATAGTAAATAATTGCAGAAATTCATATATGCCAATACATTATAATCTGTTTCAGTCTGACACAGGCAGTGATCAGGACAGCAAACAGTCTGCCCTGATCATTGGCTTGTTACACAGACAGTTCTGCGGCTACTCTAGGTCCCCAGGGCTGACTTTGCAGCCATTCCCCGGGCTCTGTCGGGTCACCGGGAGTCCCGATTACCCGACAGAGCAGGGAAACCCTTTGATTGCGCTGTAATGACGATCCACAGCAATCAAAGGGTTAAACACCGGGGAGTGTTTGTTTCCCCCCGCTCCCCGGCGTTTGCAGGAGCTGCACTGGAAACAGGGCTGTGTAGTACAGCTCTATTCCTAGTGCTGCAGCGGTGCCAGGAGCCGCAAACTCTGATGTCTGCAGCGACGTCAAAAGACGGCGGGCGGTCGTTAAGGAGTTAAAGTCATCAAAAAATGACTTGTTGTTTAACTCACATTTTTATGTTAAACACATTTTTTGGGGAATTTTTGGTTAGGTTTTTTTTTTTAAATTTTCCAGATCACTTTCAATATTTTTTAATAATTCTTAAGTCCTTCAGTTCTCACTTTGGCCACTAAGCCTAATAATAGTCTGACACTTCCTGTTCTGTAGAGGGAGATTTTCAGTAGTGTGCTCATTATCAGTAAAAGCAGGGTCACACTGAAAGGAGACACCATTGTGTACAGATAACACAGGATCCACCAGTCACAAGAGGAGAGGTCACAGCTTCCCCTCTCCCCTCCCTGCACAGTGAAAACTCTCCTATACAAGTCTATGGGACAGACTCTGTCTTAAGAATCCTATGTGCATGAAGCTGCTGTAAAGTATCTCTCTGACTGCTGTTAAAGCAGTGCAAGCAAGAATGTCTTCCCCACAATCCTATATAGACGGCCGAATAGAGAAATCTACAATCGGGAAATAAAAACAACGGAGGGGAAAAGAATATGAATCAGGGGCTTGATTTAATAAGTAAAAAAAAAAAAATGCCGCCTTATTCCCTTTAAGAGGCTCCTCTGTCCTCCACTCATTACCTGTAATGACCCCTGTTTGAAGTTGTTATCAGTATAAAAGACACCTGTCCCCAACCCCAAACAGTCACACTCCAAACTCCACTATGGTGAAGGCCACAGAGCTGTCGAAAGACACCAGATACAAAACTGTAGCCCTGCACCAGGCTGGGAAGACTGAGGTAGCAGTCATAACCAGACTCTGGTGCCTTAGGGGGCCCAAAGTCTCCTCTGCCACATGAGAGGACCCCAGTATCATATATGACCCATCGTAGCTCGGCGCCATGAAACTCCAATCTTAAATGTGTAATAAAAAAAAAAGTTTGTGATGAGGGTAACGTGAATCCAAGAAATCTCCATGATCTCAGCTTTTCCCAGAATAAACACTGAGAATAATTCAGGGAGAGGTAAAAATACCATGAAATGTCCATTTACTGCAGGAAAAGATGGCAAGAAACCCGCTGCAAACTCCTGTCCACGGCTAATGAACCCGAACTCGTCTGTTATTAGCAGCTTCCTGACACGTGTAAGGAAAGCGCTGACTACACTATTATGGCTTTTCCTTTGTAGCGTCCTCATGGCACAGTCTGTATTTTATGACATCACTGATGTAGACGCTCATATCCCGCTCCGGCTGTGAGTATATTCAGAATAAAGCCCATGGCGGTACTATGAAGTAAATGTCAAGTGTTCTGGGGAACAGCAGCAGATGGCCCCGGGTCTGTCGTTTGTTAATACCTAGAAATCGGAGCAAAAAATAGAAGCGCGCTCTAAAGTGCCCGTCACAAAATATCATCTAGTCTGTGGGGTTGGCAATATGGAGTTTTTTTCTTTTTTCTTTTACCTCTTCCGTATTGGGTCCATTTTCAAGTAGTCGAAAATCAGAGAAAACGTTCATCATCCCATAACATAAAAACCCACATTTATTGTAGCAGGTTAAAAAAAATAAAAAAAATAAAAAAAATAGTGGTTACACCATGCAAGGGCTTCTTTGTTTCAGGCTGCTATAGCCCTTAGAGGAGTTTTCTTACCACATGGTTGACTTTTAACATGTAGGAAAAGGTAAATGAAGACTATTACCATATACATTGCTGTTTGATTTTGCTTTGTTCAGGAGATAAAAGTAGATTTTATCTACTGCTATTGTACACAAATGAAGTAGAAAAAGGTAGGAAAAGGTAAATGAAGACTGTTACCTTATACATTGCTGTTTGATTTTGCTTTGTTCAGGACATAGGAGATTTTATCTTTCTGCTATTGTACACAAATGAAGTAGAAAAAGGTAGGAAAAGGTAAATGAAGACTATTACCATATACATTGCTGTTTGATTTTGCTTTGTTCAGGACATATAAGGAGATTGTATCTACTGCTATTGTACACAAATGAAGTAGGAAAAGGTAAATGAAGACTATTGCCATATACATTGCTGTTTGTTTGTTTTTTGTTCAGGACATATAAGGAGATTGTATCTACTGCTTTTGTACACAAATTAAGTAGAAAAAGATAGGGAAAAGTAATAGACTATTACCATATACATTGTTGTTTGATTTTGCTTTGTTCAGGACATATAAGGAGATTATCTACTGCTATTGTACACAAATGAAGTAGAAAAAGGTAGGAAAAGGTAAATGAAGACTATTACCATATACATTGCTGTTTGATTTTGCTTTGTTCAGGAGATAAAAGTAGATTTTATCTACTGCTATTGTACACAAATGAAGTAGAAAAAGGTAGGAAAAGGTAATGAAGACTGTTACCTTATACATTGCTGTTTGATTTTGCTTTGTTCAGGACATAGGAGATTTTATCTACTGCTATTGTACACAAATGAAGTAGAAAAAGGTAGGAAAAGGTAAATGAAGACTGTTACCATATACATTGCTGTTTGATTTTGCTTTGTTCAGGAGATAAAAGTAGATTTTATCTACTGCTATTGTACACCAATGAAGTAGAAAAAGGTAGGAAAAAGGGAAATGAATACTATTACCATATACATTGCTGTTTGATTTTGCTTTGTTCAGGAGATAAAAGTAGATTTTATCTACTGCTATTGTACACAAATGAAGTAGAAAAAGGTAGGAAAAGGTAAATGAAGACTATTACCATATACATTGCTGTTTGATTTTGCTTTGTTCAGGAGATAAAAGTAGATTTTATCTACTGCTATTGTACACAAATGAAGTAGAAAAAGGTAGGAAAAGGTAAATGAAGACTGTTTCCTTATACATTGCTGTTTGATTTTGCTTTGTTCAGGACATAGGAGATTTTATCTACTGCTATTGTACACAAATGAAGTAGAAAAAGGTAGGAAAAGGTAAATGAAGACTATTACCATATACATTGCTGTTTGTTTGTTTTTTGTTCAGGACATATAAGGAGATTGTATCTACTGCTTTTGTACACAAATTAAGTAGAAAAAGATAGGAAAAAGTAATAGACTATTACCATATACATTATTGTTTGATTTTGCTTTGTTCAGGACATATAAGGAGATTATCTACTGCTATTGTACACAAATGAAGTAGAAAAAGGTAGGAAAAGGTAAATGAAGACTGTTACCATATACATTGCTGTTTGATTTTGCTTTGTTCAGGAGATAAAAGTAGATTTTATCTACTGCTATTGTACACAAATGAAGTAGAAAAAGGTAGGAAAAGGTAAATGAAGACTGTTACCTTATACATTGCTGTTTGATTTTGCTTTGTTCAGGACATAGAAGGAGATTTTATCTACTGCTATTGTACACAAATGAAGTAGAAAAAGGTAGGAAAAGGTAAATGAAGACTGTTACCATATACATTGCTGTTTGATTTTGCTTTGTTCAGGATATAAAAGGTGATCTTATCTACTGCTATTGTACACAGGTTTCTCTTGGTCTGCTCTCTCTCCTGTCTCGTTGCTCCAAGCTGCCCTCGTCAACCACAATGAGTTGCTCCCTGCTGAGTCTTATCTCTAGCACAGGAGCTTGTATACCTAAGTTAATGACAAGTTTTAACTATTCGGGCTCTGTAGCCTTGTACACTACATATTATAAACCTCCTGAACTCAATGTCAGTATTACAGCAATAGCTTGGAATAGCAGAGCTGATATGCCAATCACTGCTATAGAACCACCTACAGCCTGATGAGGAAGTGTGAGTCTGAAGATGCCTGTGGTTGTGGGAAACAGCACGGTGAGACAAGCCCTTTATTCATAGCATACAATCTCCCTGAACATGTTTGGTTAAATACCCCTGTTGACCAATCAAAATCCAGAATCCATAGCAGATGTCACAGGGAAAAGAGACCCAAAACATATAAAAAGTATAAGAACACATGAAAAATTGGCTATTACGTTATGGTATGCTGGACATTTTTCTATTGCTGGTTCTTGACTACTGGTAGATCCTAAATATAGTCTGTACACCCTATTTACCAGGATCGGTACGTTTGGTTTTATTTTTTTATATTTGTAAATTTGGCCCAGGTTTTTGGCCCAGGTGTTTTTAATTAGCAGTAGTCAGTATAAGGGTTAATGCCCTATTTTTTTTCAGTCTGCTTGCAGGGAGCCCCCGAAAGGTGAGCAGTGTCTACCTTTCCTTTTTTGGTGGTGGTGCTTTGTGGCGGCCATTGCTGCAATGATGCTGTGCTGGTGCGGTGGTGCAGCCCAGAGCCGGGGGTCTCTGGAGTGATCACACAGGTCTGTAGCTATAGCGACCTGAGGAGCTGATGCAGCTCATACAAGAGGGGATATCTAGGAATAGGTAGTACACTGATAATGGACACATATTGCAAAGTGACTTGTTTTTGCAAGATCTTAAACATAAAGAGCAGCGATCCTTGTAGTGAGACAACCCCTTTAAATGCTATTCTGTGGTACAAATTTGTATTCTTGGTAGCAAAATGTGACCAAGGTTGTTGATAAACGTGTTTTTAGTTGCATTTTTTCATGTTATTTTTTTTTCTGCCCCAAAAAATCAGAAGAACTTATAATTCATTCAATTAAATTTCTGACTATTTTTGGTTAAGGAGTCCAGTAGGAGGTCTTATCAGTGATTGCCAGCCTTTCTGGTATCAGTGTGCAGACAGAGATAGCTGTCAATCACTAATAAGACCGCCTACTGGACTCCTTAACCAAAAATAAGTGGAAATGTAATTGAAAGACACTACACGCTCTTCTGAATCTTTACCCAAACTATATATCAATCTGCTCGGCTCCTCGGCTCTAACATGCTGCAGATTAGATCGCACGTTCAATCAGGGGCGTAACTTGAAGCTCCTGGATCCCAATGCAAAAAGTGGAATTTGGCCTCCTAGCTAGCATGTGTTATGTATAATACTAGTGTCTTCCTATGTGGCAGGAGGACTTTTGGGCACCCTCAGGCTGCAGAGCCTGCTACCTCTGCACTCCCTGGCACAGGTTGCCGGTAAGTTGGAACAGGTACATTTTTGAAGTGTAGCTTCAGGCAAATTTTTCTTTTTTGTTTTAAAATGTATAGGGAAGGGTTAACACCCCTGTAATGTTTGCTTTGCTGTCTGTGCCTCTCATCTTTCTGTTCCTCAGGGAAATAGTACTGGTAATGCACAGGTTGATGACGGTGGTTGCGGAACTGGGAGTGGAGGGGGGGGGGGCAGAAGGGTCGGCCAGAGGGGGGCGGGGGGAACGAAGTGGCTGGGATTGGACGAGGCGGGTAGCAGGGAACAGAGCAACAGGGGGATGGAGTGGCATTGTCAGCAGTGGGGGAGCCCAGATGCTTCACCTGTATGGGTACCCAAAATTTCTGATGGCGGCCCAGGGTTCCGGAGCCCCAAAATTTCACCAACATGATGTAAAATAAGGATTAAAGAAAATCAAGCAGATACTAATCCAGATAAAGCGCGTCCTTCCATATAACATCAGAGAGAGCAGCTGGAAGCTGGAAATCACTTTCTATGACGAGGACAGGAGCTTCTATGGGTCATGGACTTTATACATTATGTACCAGAAAAAGAGAAAATGGGGCCCTCACCTGGTGCCCAAAGGAGCCGCTCATCCTGGCACATGTAAGAGCAGTACAGGACATGTAGTACCGCACTGTACTGTAGAGAGGCGCTATAGACCGCCAATCACTGCATGCACCTCACTAATACATGTAAGAGCAGTACAGGACATGTAGTACTGAACTGTACTGTAGAGAGGCGCTATAGACCGCCAATCACTGCATGCACCTTACTAATACATGTAAGAGCAGCACAGGACATGTAGTACTGCACAGTACTGTAGAGAGGCGCTACAGACCACCAATCACTGCATGCACCTTACTAATACATGTAAGAGCAGTACTGGATGTGTTGTACCACACTGAACTGTAGAGAGGCGCTATAGACCACCAATCCCTACATACACCTCACTTATACATGTAAGAGCAGTACAGGACATGTAGTACTGCACTGTACTGTAGAGAGGTGCTACTAGACCGCCAATCACTGCATGCACATCACTAATACATGTAAGAGCAGTACAGGACATGTAGTACCGCACTGTACTGTAGAGAGGCGCTATAGACCGCCAATCACTGCATGCACCTCACTAATACATGTAAGAGCAGTACAGGACATGTAGTACCGCACTGTACTGTAGAGAGGCGCTATAGACCGCCAATCACTGCATGCACCTCACTAATACATGTAAGAGCAGTACAGGACATGTAGTACCGCACTGTACTGTAGAGAGGCGCTATAGACCGCCAATCACTGCATGTACCTCACTAATACATGTAAGAGCAGTACAGGACATGTAGTACCGCACTGTACTGTAGAGAAGCGCTGCTAGACCGCCAATCACTACATGCACCTTACTACAAATAAAATGCTCATGATAATAGGGTGGATCTTCCATCAATCACGTGAGCTGCAGATCAGCAGTGTCTGACATTGTATGGTTAATGTGTGGCTTCAAGATACAATGTCCCAGGAAAGATTATTGTTTGGTAAAAAACCTGTATCCTAAAGCCATTGGACCTAGAGGGATCACTTCATTTACTAAATAGTGAAAATGACTCTCTTGGCATAGTCCCCCACCCAATCTGACATCAGATATGGAGAGATGCCCGCTGGGTGGCCAAGACAACTGTACAATGCCCAGCAAGTATCATGCCCGGGTCCTGGTAATTAGAATAGGAGACATGCACAAAACCTGCTTGGCATCGTACGGATGGCGGGGCATCTGTAGCACCCAGCATTCAGTTGTGTCTGTCAGATCGGACTGGAGGGTGACTTTAAATGTACGCTCCTTCTAGCAGAAACTGGGCAATGACTGTAAAGGGTTTTACATCTTTATCTGCACGACCTCTTACCCAACACATGGGCCACATGTATGAAAAGTGTTTTGGTCTAAAACTCACTTTTTTCCCTATAGAAACCTATGGGCAAAAAAGTGAGTTTTAGACCTAAACCGTTTTCATACATGTGGCCCATGATGTTAGGAAGGAAGGATGGAGTGGGCTCACTCGACAGGTATCATCTGGAAGTTACAGCCTGTACCTACCTTAATTGGCCAAAGATATCCACGATTCTGGATGTTTACTTTTATGCCGTGGTTAACACAACCCTGGAAGGTATGCAGAAGAGGACAGCCCCTTCTGCCTCCCAATCTTGTTACCATAAGTTGTCATGGTCCCCACACCTGCCACCTTACTGCTACTGTATTAGGAGAGTCATATGATACTGTTATTCTGCAGTACTAGTGTATTGCAAGATAGTGTAAAGATGGGGGGGGGGCACTAAAATTACAAGTAAAAAAAGTAAAAATATTTAAAATTATAAAAAAATAAAATAAAGATCCATCCATCCCCTTTTCACACTTTACAAAAAATAAAATAAAAAAAGGTAACCAGAATTGGTATCATTACATATGTAAAAGCCCAGGCTATTAACTCTTTTCTGACAGTCGGTCATAATATTATGGTTCTTTGTTTTTTTCACTCCCTGCCTTCCAAGAGCCATAACGTTTTGATTTTTCCATCTACAGTACATAGACATAAGAGGGCTAGTTTTTTGTGTAACAAGTACTTTTTTGTAAATTATTTTCCTGCAAGTCTGTGTGATTCCACTGATATCAAATTTATGTTGTTTTTGTTATCTTTTACTACTTAAAAGAAAAAATAAAAATATATTACCAGTAAGTCCTGTGTCGGCAAGGGAATATAACATTATGTATCCTGCATGGTGAACACCATAATAAAAAATACCCATAGGTAAAATTGCGTTTTTATGGGAAAAAATATTGGAATAAAAAAATTATCAAAAAATTTGTATTTATCACAAAATAGTGCCAATAAAACTACATGTCAGAGAGCAAAATAAGAGTCCTCGCTCAGGCCCATAGACAGAAAAATAGAAATGTTATTGGTCTCAGAAATTGGTGCTGCAAAGCAAAAAAAAACAAAACAAAACATGTGTGTGTGTGTGTGTGTATATATATATATATATATATACACACACACATATATATATATACAGGCAGTCCCCGACTTACACCATTCCGGCTTACATCTGTCCCCTAGTTACAAACTTATGGGGATTGCTGGAACTTGTCCTTCCACAGCTACTATATGCTGTAGAACATGGAACGACAAGTTCCAGTATGCCACAGCAGCACATAAGGTGAAAATCTTCTTAACAGGGCACAGACAGCAAAACAAATGTAACAACCCTTCTCTGCACTATCTGAAACTAAAAGGAAACCTTTTGTGCTGGAGTTACATTTAATAAATATACCTGTTCTAATACATACATACAATTTCAACTTAAGAACAGACTTATAGTCCCTATCCCGTTCATAATCCGGGGATTGCCTGTATATATATTTTAGTAAAGCAGTAAAAAATACCAAAAACAACATAAATTTGGTTTCACCAGGATCACACAAACTTGCAGCATATGTATAGTATGTCATTTATACCGCACAGTGAGCTCCTTAAAAACACCCTTCCTCCAACAATTCCAATCCTGCCCCACTATGAGGTTTTTTTGGCTTGGTTTTGTTCTTTTCATGGTATTATTTGATACAGTAAATGGTAGCATTAAAAAGCATGACTTGTCCTTCAAAAAAATCAAGCCCTCATATGGTTATGATGGTGGAAAAATTAAAAAGTTATGGCTCTTGGAAGGTGGGGAGGAAAAGACTAAGACGATGTGTAAAAAAAAAAAAATTGCTACGCCAGGAAGGGGTTAATGGTTTAATAGGATTTATGTTGGGCATATGTCTTATATGTGAAGAATATGTCTAAATTATATCAGCTATGTAACTGAGTATCTGAAATCATGAACCCCCTTCTCATCTATGAATGACATCAGCCATCTGGTAACAATGGCATTTTTAAGGCTTTGTATCTTGCACAAGAATGTGATTATTCTGTATCTAACGCTATGTTCACACGCCTTATTTATTTCGCTGCGTACTGGGCTTTATACGTGGCAAAATGTGCGCCGCAATTAAGGTGATCCATAGCTCTCATAGAGAACTATGGATTACGCGTCGTCCCCCCGTGTGTACAATACGATCGTATTGTATGTGCGGGTAGATAAGTGATGTGTCAATTGTTCGCGGCGATTACGTGCATGTCTATGGGGCCAGCCCCCCCGTGCTTTGGGAATACGTGCTGATCAGCGCAACTCCCAAATCACCCGGCGTATTGCGGCACATACTATACAATTGACATTTCACTTATCTCTCCGTGCGTACAATACGATCGCAGGGGGACGACGCGTAATCCATACCATAATCCATTACCGTAATTGCGGCGCACATTTTGCCACGTATAAAGCGCAGTACGCGTCGAAATAAATAAGCCGTGTGAACATAGCCTAAGATTGAGCAGAATCTTTCCTCTTCTCTTACAAACTATACAAGGTTCTTTCTCTGTAACTGTCCTCGGAGGGCGCTAGACAACAAGTTAGATTGTGGTGGTCATTACCATCTAAAGGAAACTTCTGTATAATATCATTCTGAATTCATCTTTTCTATCAAGAATTCTGGGCAGTCTGCTTCCGCGAATGGTCACCCCCATGGCACATTTATAAGATATACACCATAGTGGATGAGCGAATATGTTAAATTACTGTACAGTGTCCCCAGAGGAGATAAGGAAGCATTACAGGATGACCGTTCAAGTCCGTAGGGTGTTGGTTTGGTGTGATGTGCGGATAACATCACTAACCAGTCCCAAGACAAACCTGCTACATAGCCTGCATGACATCATTGCCTTTACTTTGTGACCTCACCAACCAGACATATGATATCGCCCGTCCTAAATATGGATGGTGCCAGACTGCCCCCCAAGGACTGTCAAGGAGGAAAACGGGGATTGGAAAAGCTGCTTTTCAACCCAACCAATCCTACTGTTTTCCACAAGATGAGCATCAACCGAAGCATCTGGTAGCCACTTATTCAAAGAAATAACATCTTCACCTAAATCGAGATAGCTGTTGGGGTTAGCTGATATCTTATGTTCAGCTGAAAGCTTTCTAATAGTGTTGGTCAAATAGGGTCATGTGTTGGTTCAGAACTGGTTTGTCCAAATAAATTTGGGTTTGGGATGGCTAGAGTGCTTTAGAAGTATGTGCTGGCCAATCTACCCGAACACTGTCCATAGCACTCTCCTTAACACTATTCCTAACACTGTCCATAGCACTCTCCTTAACACTATTCCTAACACTGTCCATAGCACTCTCCTTAACACTATTCCTAACACTGTCCATAGCACTCTCCTTAACACTATTCCTAACACTGTCCATAGCACTCTCCTTAACACTATTCCTAAGGCCGTGTTCACACGGCTTATTCCCGACTGATTTGTGAGCACAATCCGGCTCACAAATCCGCCGTGAATAAGGGGCGGGACGGGGGCGGGGCCGGAGCGCGGCGGGGGCGCTGCTCCCCGGCCCCATAGACTTGCATTATCCACGGCGCGTATTGCGCCTGGATAATGTGCATGTCACTTTCTCCCCGCCCGGCGGATTCGCCGAGCGGGAAGGAGCGACGGAATCCACTGTTCTCTATGAGAGCAGTGGATTACCGTAATTACTCCGACGGATTGGTGCTGTACTGCAGCGCAAATCCGGTGCGCAGTACGGCGCCAATCCGTGGCAAAATAAGCCGTGTGAACGAGGCATAACACTGTCATAGCACTCTGACTCTCCTTAACACTATTCCTAACACTGTCCATAGCACTCTCCTTAACACTATTCCTAACACTGTCCATAGCACTCTCCTTAACACTATTCCTAACACTGTCCATAGCACTCTCCTTAACACTATTCCTAACACTGTCAATAACGCTCTCCCTGATGCTATCTGTAACATCCCTAACGCTATCCTTAACACTACCCCGTAGCACTATCTCTAATTCCAACCCTAAGCTGTGTGTAAGGTTAGGATTACATTTTTATTGGGTTTTAAAGGGTAATTTACCATTCCCGACATCCCTAGTCCCTCCTTTGCACAAGTGTGCCCTAACCTCTGGTCTAACATTGCCTATCTGCTCTCAGTGTGATTTTACTTCGACCAAAGAATGAACAGTTACCAAAAATAGTCACTGTAATAACTACAACAGGTATTTTCTATTTAAGTCAGTGGGAATGGTTGTGTTTTATGATATTGACTGTAAGCAAAAATGTTTCCAATCACAGCAAGCAAAAATCTTGAACATTTTTCCTCCACTGTAGCCATATGCAGCAGGTGAAATAACATCACCAATTATCTAAGTAAATATATCTCTAAGGATGCTATTGACATGAAATTGTTACCAGATGTTGGTAACAACCCATCCATTCCACACAGGCAAAGAAATCAAACCATAGATGTCAATTTATTATGTAATAATGAGACAAGGAAAAAGTATTGAACACATGAAGGAAGAGAGTGCAAAAAGTCATGGAAGGTCATGACACCAGCTGAAATCTATCAGCAATTAGTAATCCTGCCATTAAGTAAAAAATAATATCAGCTGGCTCAACTCATGGCCTATAAAAAGGTGTCTCGTTACAAAGGTGCAACACAAGAAACATCTCATGATGGGTTAAACCAGTGAGTTGTTGTAAGACCTTAGCAACCTTATTGTTGCAAAACATAGTGATGCCAATGGTTACAGAAGAATCTCTTAACTACTGAAGGCACAAGTGAGAACTGTTGGGGCCATATTCCAGAAGTGGAAGAACATCATTTCACCATAAACTGGCCATGACCAGGTGCTCCCAACAAGGTTTCAGATGGAGGGGTGAAAAGCATTATCAGAAGAGTTGTCCAAGAGCCAAGAAGCACCTGTGGTGAGCTACAGAAATACCTGGAATCAGCAGGTACAATTGTTTAAAAGACAACAATAAGTAATGCACTTACTCTCCATGGCCTGTATGCACGCTCACCCTCCATGGCCTGTATGCACGCTCACCATGCAAGATTCCATTGCTGAAGAAAAGGCATGTTCAAGCACGTTTTTAAAGTTTTCTCAACATATAAGCAAGTCCATGAAATACTGGGAGAATATAATCTAGTCTCATGAGACCAAAATTGAATTCTTAGAATGCACACCATATTTGGAGGCTAAAGGGCGCTGCACATCACCCCATAAACCTTATACCAATAGTGAAGTGTGGAGGTGGGATCATGGTGCGGGGCTGTTTTTCAGCATACGGCACTGGCAAACTCCATATAATTGAAGGAAGGATGAATGGACAAATGTACTGAGACATTCCTGATAAAAATCCACTACCATCTACCAGGAGGCTGAAGATGAAACAATGGTGGACATTTCAGAAAGACAATGATCCTAAACACACGGCCAAGGAAACTCTCAATGAGTTTCAAAGAGAGAGAAAAAAGCTGCTAGAAAAGGCCGACCAATCACCTGACTGAATCCCAAAAGAAAAAACTATGGGAAGGAACTAAAGCTCAGAGTTCATAGGGGTCCACAGAACAAGCAGGATATTTGTGGAGGAATGGGCCAAAAATCCCACCTGAGCCTGCCTACATATATGGCCCCTGTAGACTACCTAAACCCTGCCTGTCTACATATTTGGCCCCTATAGACTACTCTAAGCCCTACCATCCTATATATATGTCCTCTATAGACTATCATAAGCTCTGCCTGCCTATATATATATGGCTCCTATAGCCTACCCTAAGCCCTGCCTGCCTATATGGATCCCGTTAGCTACCTAAAACCTGCCTTCCTACCTATATGGCCCCTATACCCTGCGTGCCCATGTATATGGGGTCCTATAGCTACCTAAACTCTGCCTGCATATATTGGGCCCTATACTCTACCTAAACTCTGCCTGACTGCCTATATGGGGCCCTATAGCCCACCCTATGCCCTGCCTGTCTATATGGGGCCCCTATAGCCTACCATATGCCCTGCCTGCCTATATATAAGGCCCTTATATGGCCCACCTACTGCCTAATTAGCTACCAGGGGCTTACCTACAGCCTACCTACCTACCTACCTTAGGGCTGCCTACCTAACTGGGGCCTAACTACTGTCTACCTAGGGCCAATCTGCCTATCTAACTGAGACCTGCCTAACTACTGTCTACCTACCTAGAACCAATCTACCTACTTGAGGCCTATGTACTGCCCTACGTGAGGCCTATGTACTGCCCTACCTGGGGCTTATGTACTGCCTATCTACCTACCTGGAGCCTACCAACCTACCTACCTAGAGCCTACCAACTTATCTAATGGGATCTACCTACTTGGCAATATGATTCTGAGGGGTACAGGCCATAGCTGTAACACAATCTCCAGATGGTGAATTCTTTGTTCCTCCCCTCTTGGAGACTGGGCCTCTAAGCTATGGCCTGTACCCGCTCTGCCACACCTGGATTTTGTACAGAGGTGAGGGGCAGAGAGTGAGGTGCTGGAAAAGTGAGGATTCTAAGATATTTATGTCCAAATCTGCAGGGATGAGTGGTGGCCGGGAGAAGTCATCATGGCGGTCTGGACCGGATGCAGAACAAAAGGGAAAGTCAATGACTTGTCAGAGAAATGTCACCTCTGAGTCACAAGATGTAACTGCACTGTAATCACTCAGATGTCAGCAGAGCCTGTGTATAATGGTACCTACCACTATATGGTCACTATATGGCGGTACTATTAGTTTTTGTATATTGATCAGTAATAGTGTAGGGATATTATTCAGTCACTCTGTGGTGGTAATTTGTGGTCGTGTTCTTGCAGTATATTCATGTCCTTATGTAGAAGCGTTATTGGTAATGTTGGTCATGGTATAGTGGGATGTGTTTGGTAGCCGTATGATGGTGATATGTATGGTGAGGTATTTGTTCCTTGTATTATCTAGTAACTGCATGTCCCGGTAAATGTTCGTGGTCAGGGAGGGGGGGGGGGAGGAGGCCCCATCCAAAAGTTTGCTATTGGGCCCAGGCTTCTTTAGTTACACCCCTGTGTAGGGTCCTCTCTCCTGTAAAGTGTAAGCTCTTGCAGACAGGGACCTCTTTTCTGTAGAGTGTAAGCTCTTATGAGCAGGAGTCTCTCTCCTGTAGAGTGTAAGCTCTTATGAGTAGAGTCCTCTCTCCTGTAGAGTGTAAGCTCTTACATATAGGGATCTCTCTCCCATAGAGTGTAAGCTCTTTGGGCAGGGTCTTCTCTCCTATATAGTGTAAGCTGTTACGGTCACTGTTCTTTCTCCTGTGGAGGGTATGCTCTTATGGGCAGTGACCTCTCTCCTGTAGAGTTTAAGCTCTTATGGACAGGGACCTCTCTGTTGTGGAGTTTTAGCTCTTATTTCCAGGGTCATCGCTCTTATAGTGTAAGTTATAATAGAGAGGGTCCTGTCATCTGTAGATTGTAAGCTCTTATGGGTAGGAACCGCTAACTGCCTCTTATGGGCAGGGTGAGCTCTCCTGTAGAGTGCCAGCTCTTATGGGCAATGGACTCTTTCTTGTAGAGTGTAAGTTCTTATAGGGAGGGTCCTCCCTTGTGTAGAGTGTAAGCAATTAGGACAGAGACATCTCTCTTGCAAAGTGTAATCCCTTATGGACAGGGATGTCTTTCCTATAGAGTGTAAGCTGTTATAGACAGGGACCTCTCTCCTGTAAATTATAAGTTCTTATATGCAGGGACCTCTCTCCTATAGCTCTTATGGGCAGGGAGCTCTCTCCTATAGAGTGTAAGCTTTTATAGACAGGGACCTCTCCTCTGTAGAGTGTAAGCTCTTATGGGCAGGTACCTCTTTCCTATAGCATGTAAGCTTTTATAGACAGGGACCTCTTCTCTGTAGAATGTAAGCTCTTATGGATAGAGTGTAGGGTGTAAGCTAATATTGGGTGCAAAGCATCAAAACTTATTTATGGACAAAATGTCGTCTATATACCCAAACTATATTCAATTCCGTGTTCAAAGTTTCTCTGACAGTTGAACGGTCTAGATCAAGATTTTTATTTCACAAAACCATAAGATTATGAGACCGTTCATATCTAAGCTTTAGATTATTTGTAGTGTGTTCACTTTTTGGACATTATATTGGCAGCACAGTCTGTAGAGGGGAAGCCTGTTGTGATCCTGCTGGCACCTACAAGGACACCAGATGTCATAAAAGGTAGTAGGTAGGGTGTATAAACTATATATGCTGAGCGTATAAATCCCTAAACTACTAGCTGTAATATTAGTATTGCCTGCTACTGCTTTAATAGACTTTAAACTAGGATTCTGAGCCTTCAGGGCCATTAATATTCATTGCAGCTATTATATTAGGGTCACATTCTTATTTCAGTTTATATTATAATACTCCTTTGTCAGGCTTTCTGGCTCGGAAATTCAGTCATGCTCTTGCCATTGCTGGCGTACAGATGGTGACTGTGTAGCAGCATGGCAACCTGCCAGTAAGTCAAAGCACCATCTTTATAGGAGATCTGGAGGAAGTGCGGCAGGCTCAGAATTAAGGATAATTCTGACTGATGGGATGAATTGTTCCCAGGTCACTGAAGCATCATTAAAGTGGACTTGCACAATATTTATCTAAATATATATCCTGTCCTATAATCCAATCACAACCAAACCTGCAATGATTTCTGCTGGGTTACTGTTACCATAGAGATTGTTAATGCTAAATCACTTATTACAGTGACACATTTTAAGTTCAAGGGGTAAAAATTGCTCGTCCGACTGATGAAAAATAGAAGGAAGTAAGAAAATGTACCTCGAAAACCGTTCCATCGCTGTGACTGTCCCAGAGACCCGGCAGAGGACTTCCCCATTCATTCGTCGCATATCCGCTGCAGCAGTCACATATAGTATATCCAGCATGTAACCGCAACAGTTACATGCAGAATGAATGGGGACTATAGTCACCATATAGTAGTAATGGCCATATAATAACCATATAGTAGTAAATACCCAAAATTCAGATTCCCAAAATAAGAAAGACCTCAGACCCCCCACTCGCAATATAACACAAAGACCGCAGATTGCAATCTGTCCAGGTGCAGCTATCGCGATATAATGCTGAGCCTCCAGCCCACCCAATGTTGTACAGACCTACCCCAAGGCACAGCCGCCAGTATAATACAGATCTCCAGACACATACCCCCAATACAATATCAGCAACCAGGTGCTGCCTCCCCTCACCAATATAATACAGATCACAGGTGTAGCCTCCCAATTTAATATAACCCCCCCAAAACACAGTCCCCTTAATATAATACAGATGCCCAGACGCAACTCCCACCAAAATAATACAGCAACCCCCCCAATATTATACAGGACTACTCCCACACAGCCCCCCGAATATACTGCAGATCACCTCACAGCACCCGCTAACTGAGCATCTCCTACTATAATGCAGCCCAGCATCATACAAAGTTCCCCAATATAATACAGGACCAACATAGATATATAATACAATACCCCAATATAATACAATCCCCCAATATATTACAGGACCCTCCAAGCACCCACCCCCAATATAATACAAGACCTACAATATAATACAGGACCCCTCAGACACAGCATCCCAATATAATACAGGACCTCACAGGCACAGCCCCCTAATATAATACTGCCCCCCCCAATATAATGCAGGGCCTGACAGATATAACCCCCAATATAATACAACCCCCTCATTATATATCCCCCAGACACAGCCCCCAATATAATAGAGCTCCTAAGACACAGCTCCCTCCTTATATAATATAGACCCCCCCCCCAGACCCCAAATATAATACAGCCCTCCAATACACAGCTCCCTCATAATATAATATAGACCCCCCCAGACACAGCCCCCCAATATTATATAGTCCCCCGAAACACAGCCCCCTCATATAATATAAACCCCTAAGACACAGCCTCCCAAGACAGCCCCCCAAGACACAGCCCCCTCATTATATAATATAGACCCCCCAAGACACAGCCTTCCAATATAATACAGCCCCCAAGACACAGCCCCCTCCTTATATAATTCAGCCCCCAAGACACTGCTCCCCCATTGTATAATAAAAGCACCCCCACAAGATACAGCCCCCCCTTCCTTAGATAATACAGCCCCCCCCGACACAGCCCTCCAACATAATACAGCCCCCCAAGAAACAGCTCTCCCCTTGTATAATACAAGCAGTGCCCCCAAAGATACAGCCTCCCTTCCTTAGATAATATGGACTCCAAAATACAATACAGCCCCCTCTATAATACAGATCCCCTCTCAGACACAGACCAATTCACCCCTTTCCTTTTACCCACCTCCCCCCTCAAAATAAAACAGCCCCCCAGACATAAACACTGAAAATAAGTTCCTACAGCAAACTTTGCCCTCACCCTGTAAGCATGGAGTAAAGTTCAGGGAGCTGGCAGGAGAGAAGGAGGAGGGGAGGGCACTGACAGTGCAGTATTGACGCAGACACAGGCAGACTACGGTCAGGAGAGGACCCATAAAGCTGGAGCAGACGTTAGGCAGCAGCCCAAGGTAACCTCACTGTTCAGGATTTTCTTGGCTGTTGACATGTAGTCAAGCGTCCCAGCGTTCGGCCCACATTGCAAACAGCTGGAAAGTGATCCGCTTCTAACTCTGAACGCTTGGGACAGAGGGACCGGGCGTTCTGATGCAGGATGCAGCGGCCGGGCCCCCCTGTGATGGCAGACCCCATAACAATAGCTATGGCTGCTAGCCCGCTAGTTCCGCCACTGGTGGTTAATACCATCATACTATTATAGACCAAATCAATATATCAAGACCAATAATATTAATAGTATACAAGGACCAAATAATACTGCCACACCATGACCACATATCACCAACATAGAGACTGAATAAAACATTGTACTGTTAATGAATATGACACATTACACTACGACCAATATTACCGCCATACTGTGACCATATAGTGGTAGATACCAGTTGGACCAGACTCACTGCAGACATAAAAGTGTTTACAGTATAGTTACATGCAGTGACTAACGGGTAACATCTTCCCTGATGAGTCATTCACTTTCCCTTTTCTTCTCCATACGGTCCAGACTGCCATGATGACTTCTCCCGGCTACAACTCATACCTGCATACTTTACCACACAGAAAATCCTAGACTCTTCATTTTGCTAGCACTTCCCTACTAATTCTTACCTCTGTACAAACTCCTCATTCATAGCGTCGCTAATGGTAAAAATGCCCCCCTTAGTGCCCCACAAAGTAATTGTACCCAAAACCAGAAAAATGCCCCTAGCCAATTATAGGGCCCAGTAGGTCTATACAAACCTCACATAGTAGACAGACCTCCATATTAGGCAGGCAGATAGGTAGACGCTCATTTAAGGTAGGTTAACCTCAAAATTTAAATCAAAAAATGGGCAGACTTTTCCCAAAAGTGGAGTTTAAAGTCCCCCTTCTGTATATAAGTATGTAAGCCCCCAATAGGTAGGTAAGCCACCAATTAAATAGATAGGAAGGTAGGCTGCCATACAGGCCCCTAGAAAAAATATGGGCCCCCAACTATTTAGCTGGGAAAATATGGTTCCCTCAAAGGGAGGTAGGTAAACAGGCCCCTCAGTAAGTATACATATACACTCAGTAGGCGATAAATTCCCCATCATGTAGCCCCTCAATGGGTATATAGGCTCCCTAATTAGGTACATAAGTATAAAGGTCCCCACAATAGGTAGGGAGGTATATAGTCCCCCATTAGGTAGCTATATAGACCCCCTCAGTATATTGGTAGGTAAGTGTATTGTGCCCCACAATAGGTAGGTACATCGGATCATCCAGTAGATAGGTTGGTATTTAGGGTCCCCTAGTAGGTAGGGTGGTATATAGTCCCCCATTAGTCCCCCTATATAGACCTCCTCAATAGATATGTAGGTATATTGTAGCTAGGTAGGTACATAGGGTCCTTCAATAGGTAGTTTGGTATATAGGGTCCCCCTAGTAGGTTGGTAGCTACATAGGCCCCCCACTAGGTAGGTAGATAGGTATAGAGTGTCCTCCTGGCTCAGTGGCACGGTCGCAAGTGCGCCCGCTGCGACCCCTGAAGCTATACCACTGATATCAATCCCAGACCACCTAGTATAATAACCACCAAACATCTCCCTGTATCTCAGCTTCCTTTATCCCATTTAGTGTAACATCAGGGCAGTGGGATATTGGTGTTCACTACAGTTTAATCTCCACCACTCTATCAATCTCTATGAATATACTGTATATTTACAAAGATTTGCGTTGCCAAAACCCTCATTGAAAAGGTTTGGTCTAATGTACAAAGCTCATGTAGAGCACCGGAGGCTTATAAACCCTCATTTGTTTCTTTACCGTCCCGGAGCCCCATAGAGCGCAGTTTTTACATAAAACGTTTTTTCCCCCTTTTGATTTTAAAAAAGCACCTTGTCATCCTTTAAGCGCTGACTTTGGGTTTCCAGACAAAAGTCCGGAACCCCTGGGCTTCTCTCTTCATCTAAACATGAAATTACCTGTTCATAAAATAAACAGATGAGGCTGAGCAGATGTTTCCAAGCGTCACGTCCTGAGCTCAGCTCACCGTGGTTCCCAGCACCACCGAGAGCAAAGACAGACCCCTGCCATAATCATACCCCCCCAACGTCCCTATTTTTTGAGGGACGCCCTATCTTTAACCTTATCCCTCTGTCCCTCTTACTCTAAAATGCCCCCCTTTTTTTTCATTTAAAACAGATTTGCTCAATAAACTGATTACCTTGCTGTAAAAAGATCTGATTGCTTCCTCGCTGTATATTACATAACAATTTAAATATCTCATCAGGGAACAATGTGATCCTAAAAAATCTTCCCTTTTTGCCTGTCTAAAAATTTGGGCATGATGTGTGGGGGTGGGTTAGGGTGTGTTTTTGGTGGATGTCATGTTTTTGGGTGTGGTTAAGGGCGTGGCCTAAAATGTGTCCCTTTTGCAATCTTCTAAAAGTTGGGAGGTAGTTTTAATGTAGACTCTTTAAAACACCTCCCAATGACACAAAAAGACCTTCTCTTGAGGTGGGGTGCTTTCCTCCAGGATAGATCTTTGAATTAGGGGTTGGAATGTCTTCCACATGACCACATACATTTCTCACTCATGGGTACCCTGGGAGCTGATTATTTTACTGCTGGATAGGACAGATTATTAAAGTGCTTGTCCCGGATTAAAAAAACGGTTTCTTTAAAAAAATTACTGTTGTTGTACTTTATTGCAAAAAGAAACAACCACTCAAAACGGGCCACAACCTTTGGGACATTTTGGGTGCTGTTTCTGGACATGTTTTTCTAATACTGCATAACCCCTGTAACGGGAACCTGTCACACTGAACATGGTATCTGATCTGCAGGCAGCAGTTTATAGAGCATTAGGAGCTGAGCAGATTGGTAAATTGTTCTGTGGGGAAAATTCATTGTATTTTTTTTCACTTAAACCCCTTATTCGGGGTTAAGAAGTCCATGGGGGGTTTTTTTATCTGTGACGACACCTTCTTGTAAGTAAAACGTTAAGCTGTCAATCCTGATAACACCGCCTACGGACTCCTTCATATCTATGTTTACCAAAAGGGTTTTTCGGGGCGTATTTGCGGACGTTCAAATACGTTTTACAAAGTGTGGGGCCCTATTTTGCGTCGTAAATACATTTCCCCATTTTTTTCAATGGGGATTTTCGTCGTAAAACGCCTCAATAAGGGCAGGGGGCAACTTTTAAATCTATTTTCAGGCGAAAATACTTGTGGAAAATACCTCCGTGAACGCCAAGTTTATTTACTTGGGAACAAAGCTAATCTAATTGTTTATTATTTTAAACTATTTCAAACACGTATTTGCGGACGTGATTACGTCCGCAAATGCGCCCCTAAATAAGTCGTGTGAACATAGCCTTAGGAGGGATTTAAATGAATAAACTACAAGTCTTACTGAATCTTTCCTTGCAAAGCTTTGAATCTATCTATCTATCTATCTATCTATCTATCTATCTATCTATCTATCTTCTATCTATCCTTTTTCCCCCCTCTCTATAAAACCCCTACCAAAGATCAGATACCATGTTCATGGCATAATCCCCCTTTAAGTGAACCCCAAAAAATGACCAATGGGGACTGCAGTTTTTATTGTCCTCTATAACCCCAATTCCCCAAAATTAAAGGGGGTGTTCGCTTTTTTTCCCTTCCCGGGGTGATTCACACTTTTCTTTGCTTTCCAGCTCTGTGAAGCAGGGGGGTTTCTTCCCCCCCAGTGGATGACTCATCCCCCCTTCACTGCGGCCTGAGACTTCCCCTTTCCCCCCCCCCCCCCCCCCTCTGAGTCCCCCATTCACTGGCTTTTCCCTATCAGTCCCTTATTTTAAAAAGAGCTGTAACAAACAGGGTGCATTCAAACAATCTGAGCACTGATCTTTCACAGCTGAAAGTATTTCCTTTCTAAGAACGGCACAGATCTGCGTGTATTCAGGGGAGTTAGGGCCCGGGGCAAAACTTCATTTTTTCTCATTGTACAATCTGCGCAGTCTGTTTCTGCTAGGGGTGGAAACAGAAAAAGCTATGGCCCCAACTCTGAGTCAGGGGCAACACTCCTGAACGACCCAGGCTGTACAAATGTAAATGAGCTCCAGCTAAAGGAAAATTTCAAGGAGGATCAGGAGGGAATTAGACCCCATGGAAAACAGTGTAAAAAAAAACACAAGATAAGGGACACTGTGAAACAAGGCAGCTTTGCTAAAAAACTCCAATTGCAAAGTTGCTTGTTTTTCACGTCCCCCCTTTTCGAAGACCATTAAGAAACGATAACACCCCTTTAAAATCTCTATTTACAGGACACCAAAAATATCCACTTTCAACTCATGTGAAACATAGATTAATACAGTCCTCACAAAAAAAAAATGGGGGTTTTTCCCCCCCACCCCCCCCCCCCCCCCTGGGCCATGAGTACTGGTGAGCTCATTTAGTCTTCCTTGTCTATGCAGGGTCCACAAGGGAGGATTTTTTCGGGTGAGGAAGGGGGCAACGCGACGGGATCCTAATCCCTTTTAAAAAAGGGCCCTTTTGGTGCAAATAAGGGGTATTGGTGGGGGCCCAGATTTTCTTTGGAGGGCCCGAAAACTTTGGCGCCCCTTCAGGAAAGATGCCTGGGGCCTTATTTATACCTTAGCAGTACAAAAAACTGTCATTAATCCATTAATGTAAATGTCCGCCCTCCAAACAACCCTGGGATTTTCCCCCCCAGTTTTTTCCCCGCCGAAAAACAATATTTTTAGAATTTTTTATATGGAAAAAAATTACCTTAACATTGAAAAAAATATTAATAGCCCCCTTTTCTAAAATACATTATTATAGACTCCTGGTGCTCTTATTCGATTACAAATAATCATGTGACTGGAATAAACAGCTTTCTGACCGGCCTATGGCACAAAGTGCAGAGAGGAGCCTGGTCGTCATGAAGCATGATACCACTAATGGCCACAATGTGGTGAATGAGGAGAAGGAGACGCACGACTCTGCTGTTCCGTGATACAGTATCTCCAGGACATGAAATTACAGTTAAACAGCTTTGCTTTGGAACGAGTCCAAATTATGTTTTCAGAGTCATTAACATAGAGCTAAATCTCGCAGTCATGAATCTGCAGACTTGCTGTACGCATTTCCTCCAGTTCTGGAACAGAGGTGGGCACGATGTGTTTTCTCGGCTGATTTAGAACATTAGACCTGCTGAGACTGATCGCTTGGTTGCCTCGATTGTCAGAATTGTAGGACATTTGGCCCAGCAGTTAGTTATAGTGTATTAAATATATGATATCTCTTTGGTATAGGATTGTATTACATAACACTGGGATATACACAATGCATCTTTCATGAGAGCTGCAATACGGATGTATTAAAAATTGCTTTCTGCGATTTTACAATAAGTCAATCAGTTTTTTAAATATCAATTATTTGCCGGCATAAAAGGAGCCTTACACAATTCACTGAATTTCTTCAAATAGTTAAAACTTAGGGCGACATGTATGAACGGGGCTGTGCCAGTTTTCTTGCGTACTTTAGGGCCAAAAAGTTGTTGTAGCCCTGTCTGACAGATGTACAAATAGTTGTACGCCAAAACATGGTGCAGCCTGCACTAGACATGACACTTTTGGCTAGAAACTGCCATACAAATCCATACCATGGCTGAGAAAAAGCGCGACATGTATGAACGTTGGCACTCACAGACCAGTTCTAAATCGTTGTAAGGCATTGTAGAATGCGCCAGAATGTATGAAGCTGTTCTTCTGCAGGTCATATATACAGGGCAGTGTAGAGCTAATACCCCAAAGTCTGGCTCAAAGGCACCACCTTTTTCCCTGGTCTGGCTGTTTTTCTGCAGGTCATAACATACAGGCACAGTGTAGAGCCGAATACCACAAGTCTGGCTCAGGCATCACCTTTACCCTGGTCTGGCTGTTCTTCTGCAGGTCATACATACAGGACTGTGTAGAGCCAATACCACAAGTCTGGCTCAGGCACCACCTTTACCCTGGTCTGTTCTTCTGCAGGTCATACATACAGGGCAGTGTAGGCCCAATACCACAAGTCTGGTCGGCACCCCCTTTTTCCCCGGTTTTTGGGTTTCTTCTGAGGTCATACATACAGGGCGGTAGAGCCAATACCACAATCTGGCTCAGGCACCCCTTTACCCTGGTCTGGCTGTTCTTCTGCAGGCATACATACAGGGCAGGGTAGAGCTAAAACCACAAGTCTGGCTCAGGCACAACCTTTACCCTGGTCGGATGTTCTTCTGCAGGTCTAACCAGGGCAGTGTAGACCCAAAATATAAAGTCTGGTTCGGCCCCACCTTTCCCCTTGGTCTGTTCTTCTGGGGGTCATATATACAGGGCAGTGTAGGTCAATACCACAAGTTGGCTCGGGCACCACCTTTACCCTGGTTGGCTGTTCTTCTGCGGTATACATACAGCACAGGTGACCCAATACCACAAGTTGGTCGGGGACCCCCTTCCCCTTGGTCTTTCTTCTGAGGTCAACTACAGGCGCGTGTAGAGCCAATCCAAAAGTCGGCTCGGACCACCTTTCCCCGGGTCTGTCTTCTGAGGTCATACATACGGACAGTGTAGAGCCAATACCCAAGTCTGGTCAGGCACCCCCTCCCCCGGGCGGCTGTTTTCTGCAGGTCATACATACAGGCACTGTAAGCCAATACCAAAAAAAGTCGGGTCAGGCACCCCTTTACCCTGGTTGGTGTTCTTCTGCGGTCTTACATCAGGGCATGTAGAGCCAATCCCACAATTGGTCGGCACCCCCTTTTAAACCCTGGTCTGGCTGTTCTAACAGTTTTGCGCCTAGTTTTGGCTTCAGCCGTTTATATATGTGTCTAATCCATGGTGGATCACAAAGTGTTGGGGCAGTAGCTGATTGCGGCAAATTTCTAGTGCGATCATTCATGCATTTATAGAACAGGCTTATTGGTGCAAAGTACGTCAGAATACTGGTGCTGTCCCATTCATACATGTTGCTCCTAGGGTATTCCATTAATAAATAACATCCTGGTCCCGCAGATTATATAGCTAATATATACCCTATGTAGCCCTTCATATGTATAGTGGAGGACCCACCCCCAAAAGGGGCATTTTTTTTTTCCCCTTGAGGCTTAACCCAATGAAGCCCTGAACTAAAATATATGGATGAACAAAGTATCCCACAAAGTGTACCAATGAGTTTACCCATTTCATAGTTGTGGTTCTTCAGGGGCACAAAGATGTATACAACTTCAAAATCTGTTGGCTGAATGCTATCTGTGAATATATTTTCATTATTTATATCATTTCACCCTATGGACTGGATCTTGTGGGTTCCCATATGGACTTTTATCTTGGTATGATGTATCTGACGCTTAGGGATCTGTGGTTTTCCAGCCTCAGATTTTTAGGCATGTAGTATATTTTTAAATGCTGTGGACTAAATTATGTAGTGAATTGTGTCAGGTTGAAGGTTAATTGACCTGAATCTTAATCTGAATCAGTGAGAAATGTAAAAGGAGCCTTAGGTGGGTTATTTAAAGGGGTGTTCCCACCCCCCGTCTTTTATAGGGAAAGGGCCGCACCATCTTTGGGGACGTGCCCTCAAAGCCTCAGTTTAGAATTGAGGCCAGGTAACACTTGTGCAAGACTCTCCATTCTGCTCTAAGGGAGTTCCCAGTACAGCTGAGAGTCATGTGCAACCACAACCTGCTCTCCTTCTCGAGCCAAGACTTTTGGGGGCCAGTTCCAGAGATAGGTGTTTTGTCCCCCAGTATGTAGGTTATAGGGTCCCCAATACATATACAAGTTATATGTCCCCAGTATGTAGGTTATAGGGCCCCCAGTGTCTATATATTACATATGTTTCCCCCCAGTATATAGATTATAGGGCCCCCAGTAGGTAGTTATAGAAGTTATATGTCCCCCAGTATGCAGGTTATAGACTCCCACTAAGTAGTTATAGAAGTTATGTCTCCCAGTATGCAGGTCATAGGGCCCCCAGTAGTTAGTTATAGAAGTTATATGTTCCCCAGTATTTAGGGTTATGGGGCCCCCAGTAGGTAGTTATAGAAGTTTTATGTCCCCAGTAAAATAAAACAATATAAAAAGTTCAAATCACGTCCCTTTGGGGGAGGGGGGGAAACTATGCCTGCAGGGGGCCCTAATGACTGGGGGGAACAACCCTACAGGGGGCCCTAATGAATGGGGGGGGGGAAACTATGCCTGCAGGGGGCCCTAATGATGGGGGGGGGGGAACTATGCCTACGGGGGGGCCCCAAAGAGGGGTGCCTTTTAACTACAGGGGGGCTATTCTGCCTAAAAGGGGGGCCCTAACTATGGGGGGGGGATATCTGCCTACAAGGGGGTCCTAATCACAGAGGGCCCTATTCTACCTTCAGGGGTTTCCAAAGCTAAGGGGGCCCCCATTGTCCCTACTGGGAACCCAAAAGCTACCCCCCATGGGCCCGAAGCTACCTACGTCCCCCCAACTCCCTAGTACTGCCCGGTAGATGCCTACTACCGCCCGGGGGCCCCGTTGTACCTACAACGACGGGGGGCCCCAAATTACCAGGGGGAAATTTCTTACCTTTTTGGACCATTAGGAGGGGGGTTTTGTACAGGGGGGGGGGGGGGGGAGGGGGCACTCATTTGGGGAAAATGATAAAAAAAAGTGAGGATCCAGGGGTTTTGTTGTAAATTCTGCGGAACCATGGGGGACGGGGGGAAGTCATCGTGGGGGTCTGGACCAAAAGAGAAGAGGGGGAAAGGGGAACATCCTCGACAAGAGTCACATGTGAGGCCAAAGTAATAAACATTTGCAAAGCACCTGTGTACCGGTATCACCACATGGGGTCCGTAGGAGGAAATATTGGTTTTGGTGTGATGGTTTAAAATCACTAGAGTTGGCGGTTTTATTCAGTATTGTTATTTTGGGAGATATTTGGGTGATGATTGGCGGTTTTATTAGGTGTTTGTATTTTGTTGTTGCTTTGTGATATTGGTTTTGGGATACGGGTTTAGTCAATAACTTTTGGTGGGATAGTCGTATAGGGTAGTGTTTGGGTGGGGGTTTTATTTAGAATTTATATTTTTGTTGGGCAATATTGGTGGGGGTATACGGCTTTGCATAATTTTGTAGTGGTAAATTGGGGGTTTTGGGGACCTTGTATAACCCAGCAAGAACTAAATCCAAAAACTGGTGCAATTGCTTTTTTTTTTCATGTTACCCCAAAAAAAATTTTTTATTTTTCTCGGGTGGCGATGGTTTGTGGAGGGGGGATGGAGGGGGCTCTGTGGGACGGCCGGAAAGGCAGGGGGAGGAGCGAGGGTGGGGTAGGCGGGGGGAGGGGGGGGCGTTTTAGGCCCCCAAAAATTTTTATGGCGGCCCTGCATGCACCTATCGGACTTTAATAGCATAATCTATTTGCTGTCAGAATGTACCCCTTTAGATTCTTAAGGTAGGAATTCATGACACCTTCCCAAGGATTTCTTTTGTCCCCCTCCATTTTTAAGAACATACCATTCACTTTTAAACCCTATAATCTTTGTATCACTGTGCACACAGGACAAACATCAATCAGATCTCATAGCTTATCTGTGATCATTCCATAAATTTTAAAGGGAAAATTTTAGACACTGACCTTTGCACCATCTGGAAAAGATGCTAAGTCATTCCCAGAGGCCAGAATGGAAGCTCTATGCAAATGTATGAGAGAATAAAATTGCAAACAATGTTGTTGTAATGGTTATGCTTCTCCACTCTACCCCATCTCAAAAATATTTAAAAGGCTAGCATTCAGAGCCCTCAGGTGTTCTGTAGATAGAGACTAGTGGTCAGACTGTGTGACCACAACAGGTTTCTGAGGATACCAAGTCAGAGATCCTGGGCCACTAGCCCTTTGACTAGGAAGGCAAGAGAAGCCACTTAACAGGATGTTCCGGGACCTATTCATGCTCGTTTGTCCGTCAGAGTATGAGTAAAAATAGAAGATAAACCTCCTGCCTATATCCCAGATGCTCTCCTTCACTCCCAGGTCTGTTCCGGTCTGTTCATCCCAGCTAAATCACAGAATGTTCATTGTTCACGTGACAGCTCCAGCCAATTACAAGAAGTTAAGTATGAGGTTTATCTTCTATATTTACTCATACCCAGACGGACAAACAAACATGAATACGTCCCGAAACACCCCTTTAAGAAATTACTGCAGACCCCTGACTCACTAGACTTATTTCCCATTGAGGTGCACCACGCCTTACCAACCCTTCCAGAGAGCAGTAACTCGTGGTGACAACTCGACAGTGTCTGGGTTATCCAGCATAGAATTTGGAACACTCAAAACTCGGGCACTGCAATTGCTATGTTGTCCCCTTAATTTTAATAAACGCCACTGCCTTTGCAGTTGCTACAGAACCAATGAGTAGGTGGGCACAACTCTCTGGGCTACTTTTAGCTCCCTTCTATAAAGAAAATGAAGGGGTTGCACCAGGATGTAGGGTATGGTCCCACGTCCATGTAGCAGTGGTGACCTATTTCACCAGCAAGTGCCCCCATTTTGATTCTTACTATAATGACCCTTTATGTCCACCACTGTTCCAGACACATGAATGATAAATGATGGGAGGAAATTTGCGCTGAGTGAAGATTTAATAATTTTGCATCAAAAGTAAACAGAAAATGCTGCAGGGTTTAGTCTGGATTAATCAAATGGAATTAAAAATGAATAAAGGTTGATGCTTTTTTGCATACTTTATTAGATTGTTTACAGTAGCCTAGAATATCCCAGTTGTATACAGGCAGACTTATCTTTCTGCGCCTCTGATCTAAATGTGCAGTGATCTAATGGGGTACATCAACTTGTGACATTTCAATTATAGATACAATGCTGCCTCCCAGATCCAGGAGCCCATTCTAGTGCACATAGAGGGTATAATGGTTTAATAATATGTAGAGCTTATAATCATGATTGAAATAAAAAAAAATAAAAAGTTACAGAATTGAGGTGATGGACCTCTATGTATGTAGATCCCCACATGAGAGGTAAGGAAATGCAAGCACTGAAGGAGTTTATAGTGTTTAAATAGGTGGTGTCACCGTGCTGTTCTACAGAGCCTCAGGCAGCTTCAGAATCACACTTCCTGGTAGGCTGTGGGTGGGTCTACAGCAGTGACTGACATATCAGTTCCGTTGTTCTTAGCTGATCCTGTTACAGTGATATTGAGTGCTGGAAGTTTGTAAACTGTAGTGCACAAGGCTACAGGGCTCTAAAGGGTTACAGCTTGTCAGTAAGTAATGTAAATGAGCTCAAGTCTTTAAGATAAGGAACAGAGCAAGAAGTGACATCATCATCCTGACCACTGATGGAGTAATGAGAGGAGAGGGCGGTGACCATTGCTAAAAAGACTTGTCTGCAAATGTAGGAGACAAGATCTTCTCCTAACTCTGGAAGCAAAGCAAAAAGTTGCAAATTGCTTGTCCACATGTAAAGACATTTTATTTTTCATGGTAGTGTCCCTTTAAAGGAATATTCCCATTCTGTTCATTAGCTTAAACATGTAGGGAAATGTAAAGTAAGACTATTACCAAATACATTGCTGTTCTGATTTTGCTTCATTTCATTGTTGGAGCAGTTCTTATTTACATCAAAGGTAACAAATCGCTCAGCAGCTAACAATGCATCCTGGCAGCATGTACGTTTTTTCTCTCTCACTAGCAGCTTCCTCCTGTGACACATACAGCTCTGCTAGCTCACATTTATAGCCAGACATCCTGTTTCAACAGTGTCATTGTTTTCACAACCCTTCCATTAGTAATATCCCTGTAACAAGCTAGGAATAGGAGCTAGCAGAGCTGAGATGTCAGTCATTGCTGTAGACCTACCCACAGCCTGAACAGGAAGGGTGAGCCTGAAAAGGCTGGGAAGAGTGAAAACAGCCAGAAGTGATATATATATATATATATACACTCACCGGCCACTTTATTAGGTACACCATGCTAGTAACGGGTTGGACCCCCTTTTGCCTTCAGAACTGCCTCAATTCTTCGTGGCATAGATTCAACAAGTGTTGCAACGATGCTCAATTGGTACCAAGGGGCCCAAAGAGTGCCAAGAAAATATTCCCCACACCATGACACCACCACCACCAGCCTGAACCGTTGATACAAGGCAGGATGGATCCATGCTTTCATGTTGTTGACGCCAAATTCTGACCCCACCATCCGAATGTCGCAGCAGAAATCGAGACTCATCAGACCAGGCAACGTTTTTCCAATCTTCTACTGTCCAATTTCGATGAGCTTGGGCAAATTGGAGCCTCAGTTTCCTGTTCTTAGCTGAAAGGAGTGGCACCCGGTGTGTCTTCTGCTGCTGTAGCCCATCTGCCTCAAAGTTCGCCGTACTGTGCGTTCAGAGATGCTCTTCTGCCTACCTTGGTTGTAACGGGTGGCTATTTGAGTCACTGTTGCCTTTCTATCAGCTCGAACCAGTCTGCCCATTCTCCTTTGACCTCTGGCATCAACAAGGCATTTCCGCCCACAGGACTGCCGCTCACTGGATGTTTTTTCTTTTTCGGACCATTCTCTGTAAACCCTAGAGATGGTTGTGCGTGAAAATCCCAGGAGATCAGCAGTTTCTGAAATACTCAGACCAGCCCTTCTGGCACCAACAACCATGCCACGTTCAAAGGCACTCAAATCACCTTTCTTCCCCATACTGATGCTCGGTTTGAACTGCAGGAGATTGTCTTGACCATGTCTACATGCCTAAATGCACTGAGTTGCCGCCATGTGATTGGCTGATTAGAAATTAAGTGTTGACGAGCAGTTGGACAGGTGTACCTAATAAAGTGGCCGGTGAGTGTACGTATATATATATATAAAATTTTTATATATATATATATATATATATATATATATATATATATAATATTATATATATATATATATATATAATATATTACAGACCAAAAGTTTGGACACACCTTCTAATTCCGACAGTTTTCTGTATTTTCATGACTATAAAGATTGTAGATTCACACTGAAGGCATCAAAACTATGAACTAACACATGTGGAATTATATACTTTACAAAAAATTGTGAAACAACTGAAAATCTGTCTTATATTCTAGGTTCTTCGCCACCTTTTGCTTTGATTACTGCTTTGTACACTCCTGCCATTCTCTTGAGGAGCTTCAAGAGGTAGTCACCTGAAATGGTTTTCACTTCACAGGTGCGCCCTGTCAGGTTTAATAAGTGGGATTTCTTGCCTTATAAATGGGTTGGGACCATCTGTTGTGTTGTTCAGAAGTCAGGTGGATACACAGCTGATAGTCCTACTGAATGGCCTGTTAGTATTTCTATTATGGCAAGAAAAAAGCAGCTAAGTAAAGAAAAACGAGTGGCCATCATTACTTTAAGAAATGAAGGTCAGTCAGGACGAAAAATTGGGGAAACTTTGAAAGTGTCCCCAAGTGCAGCGGCAAAAACCATCAAGCGCTACAAAGAAACTGGCTCACATGAGGAGCGCCCTAGGAAAGAAGAGCAAGAGTCACCTCTGCTGCGGAGGAGAAGTTCATCCAAGTCACCAGCCTCAGAAATTCTAGCAGCAGACACATCTCTACAACAACTGTTAAGAGGAGACGGTGTGCAGCAGGCCTTCATGGTAAAATAGCTGCTAGGAAACCACTGCTAAGGACAGGCAACAAGCAGAAGAGACTTGTTTAGGCTAAAGAACACAAGGAATGGACATTAGACCAGTGGAAATCTGTGCTTTGGTCTGATGAGTCCAAGTTTGAGATCTTTGGTTCCAACCACCGTGTCTTTGTGCGACGCAGAAAAGGTGAACGAATGGACTCTACATGCCTGGTTCCCACCGTGAAGCATGGAGGAGGAGGTGTGATGGTGTGGGGGGGCTTTGCTGGTGACACTGTTGGGGATTTATTCAAAATTGAAGGAATACTGAACCAGCATGGTTACCCCAGCATCTTGCAGCGGCTGCTATTCCAGCCGGTTTGCGTTTAGTTGGACCATCATTTATTTTTCAACAGGACAGTGACCCCAAACACCTCCAGACTGTGTAAGGGCTATTTGACCAAGAAGGAGAGTGATGGGGTGCTACGCCAGATGACCTGGCCTCCACAGTCACCAGACCTGAACCCAATCGAGATGGTTTGGGGTGAGCTGGACCGCAGAGTGAAGGCAAAAGGGCCAACAAGTGCCAAGCATCTCTGGGAACTCCTTCAAGACTGTTGGAAGACCATTTCAGGTGACTACCTCTTGAAGCTCATCAGGAGAATGCCAAGAGTGTGCAAAGCAGTAATCAAACCAAAAGGCGGCTACTGTGAAGAACCTAGAATATAAGACATATTTTCAGTTGTTTCAACCTTTTTTGTTAAGTATATAATTCCACATGTGTTAATTCATAGTTTTGATGCCTTCAGTGTGAATCTACAATTTTTATAGTCATGAAAATACAGAAAACTGTTGGAATGAGAAGGTGTGTCCAAACTTTTGGTCTGTACTGTATACATATATATATCCCCCTTGATCCCTTGCTGATTGTGTAAGTTTGCCCACTGACAAAGACATGAGCAGTCTATAACTTTAAGGGTAGGTTAATTTTAACACTGCAAGATAAACTATCAAAAAGAAAACCCAGAAAATCACATTGTATAAATTATATAAATGTATTTGCATTTTGCAGTGAGAAATAAGTATTTGATTCCTTTGGTAAACAAGACTTCATACTTGGTGGCAAAACCCTCGTTGGCAAGCATAGCAGTCAAGACGTTTTTTGTAGTTGATGATGTTTGTGCACGTGTCAGGAGGAATTTTGCTCCATTCCTATTTGCAGATCCTCCCTAATTCATTAAGATTTTGAGGCTGTCGCTTGGCAACTGGGAGCTTCAACTCCCTCCATAAGTTTTCTATGGGATTAAGGTCTGGAGACTGGCTAGGCCACTCCATGACCTTAATGTGCTTCTTGTTGACACACTCCATTGTTGCCTTGGCTGTATTTTTTGGGTCATTATCTTGCTGGAAGACCCAGCCATGACCCATTTTTAATGTCCTGATGGAGAGAAGGAGGTTGACACTCAGGATTTTACGGTACATGGTTCCATCCATTCTCCCATTGATACGGTGAAGTAGTCCTGTGCCCTTAGCAGAGAAACACCCCCAAACATAATTTTTCCACCTCCATGCTTGACACAAAAAACGGTGAGTTGAGTTAATACCAAAGAGCTAAATTTTTATCTCATCTGACCACAGAAGCTTCTCCCAATCCCTCACAGAATCATCCAGGTGTTCATTGGCAAACTTCAGATGGGCCTGAACAGTTGTCTCCTTCTCACCCAGCATATTACTTATGGTTTTATAGCCCATTCCAGCTTTGTGCAGGTCTATGATCTTGTCCCTGACATCCTTAGAAAGCTCTTTGGTCTTGCCCATGTTGTAGAGGTTACAGGCTGACTGATTAATCGAATCTGTGCACAGCAGTCTTTTATAAAGGTGACTATGTAAGACAGCTGTCTTTAATGCAGGTAACGAGTTGATTAGGAACATCTAACTGGTCTGTAGGAGCCAGAACTCTTAATGGTTGGTAGAGGGTCAAATACTTACTTGTCTCAGCAAAATGCAAATACATTTATATAATTTATACAATGTGATTTTCTGGATTTTAATTTGTATATTCTCTCTCTCAATGTTAAAATTAACCTAACCTTAAAATTATAGACTGTTCATGTATTTTTCAGTGGGCAAACTTACAAAATCAGCAAGGGATCAAATAATTATTTCCTTCATTGTAAATTTATAGACAGATAAATAGATATGAGATAAGTAAATAGATACATAGATATATTTATAAACATAGATAAATAGATCTAAAATATATATAGAAATTGTATAGAAAAAAGAAATAAAATACATAAAAATGCATAAATGAGATGGATAGATATTCAAATATAATATAAAAAGATAGATTTATACCCCAAGTCACATCTCCAATGTGCACTGTATACAGTATACAAGGACTTTCTTTGCCTTTTTTCCAGTCTTCCCATGTCACTATATTAGCTG
Organism: Phyllomedusa bahiana; assembly: GCA_025379985.1. Taxonomy (NCBI): domain Eukaryota; kingdom Metazoa; phylum Chordata; class Amphibia; order Anura; family Hylidae; genus Phyllomedusa; species Phyllomedusa bahiana. The sequence continues at coordinate 84,991 of JAODAL010003571.1, forward strand.
GTACCTGTTGTGGCTTGACCTGAACCTTGTGGTGAAGGGGGATGAAGCGGATCAGGTCCATTCTGCTAACCTGCAAATATCTCTATAAATCCAGACATCTGCTTAATAGTGTTGAGCGATTATTATCGACAAAGTTGAAATCGGCACGGTATTTACATTGATCGGATTTTTTAGATCATGCGATAATTTAGGTGAAAATCTGTGCATAATCTATTAATATCGCGCCATTTTCGGCGCTTCCTGTCATTTTGGCGGCCCGCAAATCAGCTTACAGAATACAGCAGGGTGAGCTGGGTGTGCGACGTCATGACTGGGATGTGTATGGTTGCGATTGGCTGGAAAAATCACATGACCTCATTTTACATAGAACAGCCCTTCCTGTTCTAAATTTCAGTTTTGTGTCCGTGTATCATAGGATTTAGGACGTGTGCTCGGTCCTCTGTCAAAACAGCTCACGAAACTGTTCTATTTGTTCTCACAGACAACTATGCTTTTAGCTGTGAACATTAGAACTTAGTAGATTAAGATTTGCAGTTTTTAGTTACTTAGACTGAGAATTTTAAAGGAGCATTCTAGCGCTTTTACAGCCGCGGGCGGGGGGGGGAGCGCTGCGGGCGAACACAGACATACAGACAGCTCTTTAAAAGGGGTGGATATTGTGCAGCACAGACTGTGTTTAGACCCTGCATTGCAATGGGTTTTTATTAACACTTTTGGCCAGTTTTTTGGTGAAATATTACTTGGATGTTGTGCAGCCTGTACTTATATTAGGATACAGATCTTTTCTGTAACTGCAGGTGTATTTGATAGGTGCAAAACTCCACTTTTATTATTTTCCGTATACATTTCAGATAGGTGTTTATTTCACTTTGGCGCTGGCCAGCTTTGTCCATAGATCTACCTTGCGCTTACATTTGAATACAGCAATTTTGCAGTCACCGCAGGTGTATTTGATAGGTGCAAATCTCCACTTTTATTATCTATATTCATTTCAGATAGGTTTTTTTTTTTAACTTTGGCGCAGGCCAGCTTTGTTCATAGAGCCCCCTTGCACTTAAAATTTTAATACAGCAATTTTTTTTGTTACCGCAGGTGTATTTGATAGGTGCAAAACTCCACTTTTTTTTATCCTTATACATTTCAGATAGGTGTTTTTTTCACTTTGGCGCAGGCTAGCTTTGTTTACAGAGCCACCTTGCACTTAAATTTGAATACAGCAATTTGTCCGTCACCGCAGGTGTTTTTGATAGGTGCAAAAACCACCTTTTTTATCCGAATAGTTTTTTAAATAGCTGTATTGCACGTAGTGCGGCCCCAGTTTTTTTCAAATAGCCACGTTTTAAAGACAATTGTGATAGAAAATTTTTCTAGCAACTGTTCTCGTTTGTCATTGCTGCCAAAAACTAAATTTCTCATCCTGTAACTTTTGAATTAGTTTTATTGGGCTCGTTGAATCTCAGTTTGGCGGCAGATAGCGCACTTGTATGATATTTTGTTGAAAACTACCAATTCCTAGTCCTACTGGGCATTTGTAAAACCCTGGGGCTGAAGGAAGAACACTGTTGATTTTGGCTGACGGTTCTTCCCCCAGACCGCTTTCACAGGTATTCGCAAGAAACATTTCAGTTTCTAATCCTAGTTGGCTGTAGGAAATTAGAGGGATTTAAGAATAGCTGTGATTTTTCCGGGCTTTTTAAATAAGAGACTTTCCAAAACTCTTCCATACCTTCTCAAAGTTTTATCTTTCTGAACATGGAGCGAAATGCAGGTGGTAAGCGAGCAAAGAGGGGGGCAGAACATGGAGGTAGAGGTACGAGAGAAGGTGCTCCTTCCAGTGCTGGCGACAACACGCAAGCCAGCGGATCATCGGTTGCAGGACCGTCAGGCCTTTCATTGCTGGGTCAGGGCCCTGTGAATCTCAGTCGTCGGCAATCTGTTCTTTAGTGGTTAATGCAACCTGCATCCAGCAGTCTTACCTCCTCGTCCTCCCAGTCACGGCCATAAATGTCGTCATCAGCATCATCAGCATCCGTCCAACATGAAGCAGCCCAAATGTCAACTCGTGTACCCACCACTGTGGATAATCCATTTTCTGAAGACCTCTTTGATGACAAAATGCGGTTGGGGTCAGAAGGCATTTCCAAAGACCAAGAGGCCAAAGAGGATGATTTTGTCTGCTCTGACGCCCAGTTACTAATGCCATCAGAGGAGGAGAAGGAGCCGGTCAATCGGCAAAAATCCCGGGGGCTCGCAACGCCTTGCAGTCCCTCTTGCTTGTAGCCCGCAGCTCCTGGATGCAGAATGTCAGGACGACCAAGTCACCGTGTTGATGATGATGATAACGACATTGCGGATCCAACGTGGCCTTTTCAGCAGAATTTGCTTGCGAGCGCTTCAAACACGGACGAGGGGGGAAGACATGGGGGAGTGGGCAGCAAAAGGGTCCCGCCGCAAAAGGAAGAGGGGCGGTCGCAGAAGTCCGCTGAATATTCTGCCAGCCACGGTCAGCAGAAACCCGCTCCTCGCTTATCACTGTCCCAAAAAGGTCCAGGACCTCTCAAGCTGGGCTTTCTTTGAGCAAGCCTCTGATTCACCCAGCGATGTCATATGGGCCGCCTTTGCCGTAAACGCATAAGTAGAAGCAAGAATCTTAGTGTTTAACCACCACCAACATGTCTAGTCACATCAGCGAATGCATAAGTTTAAATGGAGGCAACACTGGCCAAAAAAAGGCGACACCGATGCCGGGCCTCCAACCCACTGTCAACACCCTCTGTCTCCACCTCCTCCTCCTCCGCCACCACCAAGCGTTCCTCAGCTGCCCATGTCTCTCAGGAGTCATGATCAGGGTTCCAGCCTCCGCTTCAGCCTCCACCTTCGCCCTAGTACCACCAGCACCACCAGAGACCCATCCCTGCCCATTCTCCTTCCCCAGTTGTGACGACCTGCAACCTGCCGTACAGCGGCCAGTCTAGCAGCCGCTTCTGTCTTCCAGGTGTTGGGAGGCCAGAAAAACACTTTAAACCAAACCATCCCAAAAGCCAAAAGCCTGAATTGTCGGTCATTGCAAAGGAATTTGGCCTTGGAAAACTGTTGCCTTTCCGTCTGGTGGTCACAGATGGGTTTCCGCCACGTCATGGCCCTTGCCTGTCCCCCAATACCCGAATACCGATCAGCATTTTGATTTCCAGAAAAGCCTCCCTGCCCTTCCAGCCACGTGTCATCTTAAAAATTTCAACACAGTCTGCATCTGTGGTCCTGGAAAAGGTCTAAAACATCTGACCACCGACACATGACTAGTAAGGTGCACGGCCAAGGCCGATATAATCTCTGTGACAGCTCCACTGGGTGAGCTGGGTGGATGTCTCAGGTGGTGACATTGGCTCTCAGGCCTCGGCCACGCTCTTCAAACCGCGAGGATGGTGCAGGTTCTTTCTTTCCCCCCAAGGAGTCCCTGGTGGCATCACGTGCCCATAGAAACCAGGCCGTGATTAAAAATAATCCTTTTTTTGGAGACCGTCACACACAGGTCATGAGCTGTGTACGGCTCTCCACAAAGAGACCGAGCGCTGGCTGGTTGGACAAGAACCTTGGTGCCGAGGCCAGAGTGGAGTGTGATAACGGTCGGAAATCTGCTGGGGCCTCCCTTAAGATCGGTAGCTGTAGCACATCCCTTGCCTGGCACATGTCATGAACCTTGTCTCCAGAAATTTCTAAGAGCTACCCGGGTCTGGACTGCCTGCTGAAGAAAGCTCGAGGTCTGAGTTCGCACTTACCGCGTTCGCCAACCCTGCTTCGTCCCCGCCTGGGCTTGCGTTGCAGCTCAGCTCGCCTCCCGTCAACCCGTCTCCTTGTTGATCGATGCAACATGCTGGAATTTCCACCCTCCACATGCAACGAACGATTGTGCAGCGAGCGCAATGCCATTACGCAGTACAAGTGGACACATGGCCTGACAAGCAGCGGTCGACCTCGGGGTGTTGACCCCCGAAAGTGGAGGCATTGAAAGAGCTAACAACCATCCTTGCCATTTTTGAAGAAGCCACCAATATGGTCCAGTGCGGACAATGCCCTTGTCACATGAGCATTGTGGTGATCTTAGTTCTGGAACGATCGATGTACACTCAGAAACAACATGTTCCCCCCCCCCCAGCGGACTGAGGAGGGATACGGACACATGATCGGACACTGAGCCTTTTTTCTGCTGTCGAATCCACAAGGCCCGACAGTTTTCACACTATTATATCGGACCTTCATTAGGCAGTGGTTCGAGGATCCAGGGCCTAGTGCAAGGCGGCGCATCAGCTCTCAGGGTTGCGTCATTCTGAGGCATGTCAGGCTGTGTTGAAGCTGTGCCCCGTAGGACAAGCGGAGGAGGATGAGGAGGAGGTATTCCAGACACCGATGTTACCGACGTCCCTGCCTGCCTTGGAAAGAGTTTCCGCGATTTGACTGCGAGGAGGAAGATGAGGAAGATCAATTTGCCTATGTGGCCCCTCGACACCAGAGGCTTTGGGAAATCAAAGGCTTCCATCTCTCACAAGGTGGCTTGGATGCTTCATTTCCTCCAACATGATCCTCGCATTAAGGCCATCAAAATGAACAACATTAACTGGTTGCCACCCTCCTGGATTCCTCCGGCTACAAAACAAACTCAGGCACTCTATCCTACACCCACCCAAATAGAGAGTATAATGCAGAAATGGAGACCTTGCTGATTGATCAACTGGAGACATCCTGTTGCGTCTGCCTTTTAACGTTCTCAAACGTCAGGTGGGAACAACGCCAGCGACGTGACATCAGTAGAGAGCCAAGTAGCCGATCGGCAGCAGCCACAGGCCAATGTGGCAGAAGCTAATGGGTTAACCTCTGGCAAATCTTTAATTTACCACCTCACCAACACATGCAATGCAGGCACACATACAACACCCAGAGACCAGCTTTTAAGATCATGGTGCACCGACTATCTGCGTCCTCAACAAACCGATGTTTTTTAATGTGTTTTCCGGACCCAATAGACTTCTGGTATCCAAAATGGACGAATGGCCCGAGCTGGCTCGTCACGCATAGAGGTTATTGTCCCCTGCCCAGCAGGCCAGCTTCATATCTGGAGCGACCCTTCAGCACAGCTGGAGGAGTCATTACAGACAAACGCATTCCGGCTTTCCACAGATAATGTTGGAATCGTTTGACTTTCATCAAGATGAATCAGGCATGGATCTCTGATGATGTTGTGGCTCCAATTGGCCGAGGTCACCGATTAGCTTTGTCGGTCTGCTTAACATTCCTCTCAAACAGAAAATGTTCCATTGAAAACTTTTTTTTTAAAATGATCCTTTCTTACTGAAATTTTTATTCTCAGTTCCCAAAAGTTCATTTTGCGAGGGTTTTGCTGTGAGGAGATCTGTAAATAAGACACCAGGTTCCAAGACACACCGTATTCCATTTACTCTCACACATCTTTAGAATTTTTTCGCATTGTCAATGTTTTTGGGGTCAGGTGCTGTGAGCTACAGCTAAAATCAGGTCCTTGGAACAGAAAATGTGGCTTCCTAAGATGGCATTTCTTCCCTCACAATATTTAACAGTGGCTGAGAAGTCATTTTTATATTTTATTGGGGTGATGGTGCTGTGAGATACAGCTATAAGTCAGGTCCATTTGAAACGAAATGTGGCTTCCTAATTGGCATTTTTTCCCTGCACAATTTTTAATAGTGGGCTGAGAAGTCATTTTTTAAATTTTTTTGCGTCATTTGCTTTGAAATGCAGCAATACTACAGGTCCTATTATAAAAAATGTGTTTCTAACAGACATTTGTTCTTCACAATTGTCATAAGTGCTCAAGGTCATGTTTTGAATTTATGGGGCATTTTGCTGTGAAATGCAGCTATAGCTACAGGTCCTATTTTATAAAAAAAATGTGGTTTCTAACAGAACACATTTGTTTCTTCCAATTGTCAAAAGTGGCTCAAGGGTCCATGATTTCAAAATTTTTTTTTTTTTTGGGGCAATTTGCTGTGAAATCAGCTATACTACAGGTCCTATTCTAAAAAAATATGGTTTCTACTAACAGACATTTGTTCCTTCACAATAGTCAAAGTGCTCAATGGTCATGTTTTTGAATTTTTTAGGGCATTTTGCTGTGAAATGCAGCTATACTAACAATGTTCCTATTATAAAAAAATGTGGTTTCTAACAGACATTTTTGGTTCTCACTAATGTCAAAAGTGGCTCAAGGGTCATGTTTTTTGAATTTTTTGGTGCATTTTGCTGTGAAATGCACTATACTACATGTCCTGATTATAAAAAAAAATGTGGTTTCTAACAACATTTGTTCCTTCACAATTGTCAAAAGTGGCTCAAGGGTGATGGTGCATTCAAAACACAGGAATAGGTAGGACACTGTTAATGGACACATATTGCAAAAACCTTGTATTTGCAATATCTTTAACAGAGCTAGCAATCCTGTAGTGAGACAACCCATTTAATACATTTAAAAAAAAAGAAACAAAGATGTGGTGGGATTCCATCCTATTTTAAAAAATGTTTTTTCTAGATTAAACTACTAAAAACTGGCATGGCCAAAATAGCTGATACAAAAATTCCTCTGAATGTACAAGGAGGAGCAGGGAAGACTTGAACAGATGTTAGGTTACACAGGACAGGTCTATCAATGTCCAGTAAACTAAATGGTGGTTAAAAGACTCCTTTTTCTGGCACTTTTTAATCTGGGGGTCATGCAGGTTTGGGGCTCATCTGTGGCCCAGGACAGGGATAGTCTATGTCCAGTGAAACTAAAATGGTGGTTCAAAGGACTCCTTTTTTCGGCACTATTTTAATCTGGGGGTCAATGCAGGTTGAGGGTCATGCTGTTGCCCAGGACAGGGATAGTCCTATGTTCCAGTTCAAACTAAAATGGTGGTATCAAAGAACTCCTTTTTCTCGGCACTTTTTAACTCTGTGGTCAGAACAGTTTATTGGTCATACTGTGGTACAGGACAGGTATAGTCAAGTCCAGTTCAAACTAAAATGGTGGTTAAAGACTTCCTTTTTCTGGCACTTTTAAATGTGGGGGTCATGCATTCTTTGGGCTCATGCTGCGTTTCCATGACAGGGATATTCAACTGTTCAGTTTCAAGTAAAATGAGGTTCAAATCAAACTGCCTTCTGGCACTTTTTAAATTTGTGGGTCATGCAGGTTTAAGGGACAGGCTGTGGTACAAGACAGGGAATAGTGAATAGTTTGGAGTTTTTTTTTCTGTACTCTGTTGCCTAATTGTCTTGCCTAAGATGTAGCACTATCCATTTTACGTTGTGGATGTTTAATTCCAGTTTCCCAGCCCTGTTTGGTGTAAATAATGAAGGTGTTGTTCTTCTCCCATAGACTTTCAGGTCATCCGCGATAATCATTATCGACTACGGAAATGCGTCTTGATAATTGACGATATCGACTATCGTCCCGATGACGATAGTCAACGTAATCGCTCATCACTACTGCTGAACCGTTGCCATGTAATGAAAATAATAGATTTATTCCCCAACTATTTATAGGTATGAACTCGATATCCGCGGCTCCTCACAAACTTTCTAGGGAGTTCGGATTACATATTTTTTCATTCTGAGAAGAATTTAAAAGTAAGATCAAAGACTGTCTTTTCATTTACTTCAAACGGAATGTATTCCTTTTTTGAGTTATTTTTGTATTTTCTAGTATTCAAGGTCGTATTTAAAAATCGTGCTGCACTTGGCGCTTTAAATTCTAATGTCCAGGACTGTATTTGCCACTTGGCATCTGGGGTGATTGGTGGTGTTTGGGCTGGCACTAAACTGCACAACTCAACCATGAGAGTGGGTGTCGGAATACTTGGTAGGGTACAAGCAGACCCAAACTGGCCCACAGGGGAACAGGGGATACCCCTGGTAGGCCTCTGAACATGGCAGACCTTTAGTTTCTGTATATACATCTTTAAGGGTATGTTTACACGGCTGATTTTGACCCAGTTTCCTTGCCCTAAACAGCGTAAAAAAACCCCTCCGAAATGCCCCCAGTTTATTTTCATTAATTCGTATGTAAAACAACATTGTAGTTCACACACAACGAGGTTTTTCCATGCTTCTTTGGACGCTGTTTTGGGCACTGAAAAAGAAGTGTCATGTCAATTCTTAAAGCATTTTCAATGCTAAAAATCCCCATATTAAATCAGTGGAGAGCATTTTTGATGCTGTTTTTGCCCTGGCTAATTTATTTGTATGGGTGTTTCAGAAAGAAAAGAGGTGGAAAACCTCGTTGAAAACCTGATCAAATCTTCACCTGAAAAGTTCTTCATTGAAGTGCTTTTCAGATGAGGTTTTGACGTTGATTTTGACACTAAAAAAAACAACGTCTAAATCAGCCGTCTGAACATGCCCAGAGAAAAGCAGAGAGAAACATACAAAAAGCAAGAGGCAGAGTATAAGAAGCATGTACAATAACTGTAGTGTGGGCCCCCAGAATCAACTTCACTGGTGGACCCAAGAATCAATTCCACTGGTGGCCCCCAGAATCAACTCCACTGGTGAAACCCATGAATCAACTCCACTAATGGAACCCAAGAATCAACTCCACTGGTGGGCCCCAAGAATCAACTCCACTGGTGGGCCCCAAGAATCAACTCCACTGGTGGGGCCCAAGAATCAACTCCACTGGTGGGCCCCAGGAATCAACGCCACTGGTGGACCCCAGAATCAACTCCACTGGTGGACCCCATAATCAACTCCCCTGGTTGGTTCAAAATCAACTCCACTGGTGGGCCCCAGGTACCCAGTCCAAAACCGTGTAAAGGCCATAGCTGAAATCTTCAGGGGGAACATAGTTTTCCCCCTGGATATTGTGTCTGCTGTTGTGGCCTGGACTCTTCTCAACTTGTGTTCTATTAGCTGGACAACACAATCCCTGGGGGTGAAGCGGGTACAGGCAAAATGTGCATGGGTCTAGAGGGGAAGGGAATAGATTTTATGCTGCACAATCCAAACTTTTTTTTTGCGAGGGGAGATAGGATGCAGGCTGCATACACAAGCTTCCCTTTGGAAATGTCTATTTCTTCACAAAACAGCCGCAGGAAAAGTTATTGTTTTCATATCGTTTCGGAATACATAAAAGTTTTCAATCTCTTTTTATTCTGTTTTTTTGTGAGGCTGCAGTTGCTATTCTGGTGTGGTTTTAAACTGTTTTATTTTTGTGGTGTTCATCATATGTATTAAAAAACAAACAGTTTATAGATTGAATTATTACAGAGAGCAAAACCTATTATGTACTATACTGGTGGGCCCCAAGAATCAACTCCACAGGTGGAACCCAAGAATCATCTCAACTGGTGGGCCCCAGGAATCAACTCCACTGCTGGGCCCCAAGAATCAACTCCACTGCTGGTCCCCAAGAATCAATTCCTCTGGTGGACCCCTAGAATCAACTCCACTGGTGCAACCCAAGAATCAATTCCACTGGTGGACCCCAAGACTCAATTCCACTGGTGGGCCTCAGGAATCCTCTCCACTGGTGGACCCCAAGAGCCAACTCCTCTGGTGGACCCCAAGAGCCAACTCCAAAGGTGGCCCCAAGAATCAATTCCACTGGTGAGCCCCAAGAATCAACTCCACTGGTGGAACCCAAGACCCAACTCCACTCGTGGACCCAAGAATCAACTCCACTGGTGGGCTCACAGAATCAACTTCACTGGTGGGCCTCAAAATTCAATTCCACTGGTGGGCCCCAAGAATCAAGTCCACTGATGGGCTCCTAGAATCAACTCCACTGGTGTCCCCAAGAACCAACTCCACTCGTGGACCCAAGAAATAACTCCACTGATGGGCCAAAGAATCAACTTGACTGGTGGGCCCCAAGAATCAATTCCACCGGCGGGCCCCAGGTACCTCTGTCCAACACTGAGTGCATGCTACCTGTGGTGGTTTTCAGAATCCAGTTACAATGTGTACATAGTGCAATGGGACAGACAAAAAATGTAAAGGTGTTGGTAGGTTTTAAAGATTATTTGGGAAAAATAGGGCACTAGCACAGGGGGAGGAAGTACATACAACTGAAAGTGGTGATTACTGATGCCAAGAGACCCAAGGCACAAGGCAAAAGACCTAGGCATCTGCCCAGAATGCCCTTTTCTAGCTACTCCACTGTTGACCTATTATGTCCAGTTGGTAAATACGATGAAAACAAAATTATTTAGGACATATCTCTAAAACCATTGATTGTTCATGTATACTAAATAAAATAATCTGTATTTTCCAAATTCAAAATTCAGCAGCTCCTACAGACAATTCCATGGGCAACTACCACTATATATCCATCATTATATTAACAGGGTTTATATTGCAATGAAATCAAATAACCAGCTCACATCTGGGAGATCATCGGTAGACTCTTATATCATAACCATAAACAGAATACCTAGACAACAATCCCACCTAGTGTAACTAACTAAGAGGTAGGGTGGCTTAGTGGTTAGTAATGTTGCTTTACAACTATGGGCACAAGAGTTTGGGTACATTGAGGAGAACTCCTGCATGTTTGTTGTATGGACCTTGATTTTCTATGCTCTGGATTCCCAGGTCTACTTGAAGGTATTGGACCTATAAAATGCTTAAAGGGGTTTTCTCACCATGCAATTTCATGAAGCCATAAACAGCTTTAGGCTAATCCAGGTCAGTCTGTAGGCAAGTCTATAGCAGTGATTGACATATCAGCTCCGCAGTTCCTAGCTAATCCTGTGACAGTGACATGACTGTAGGAGATTTATAAAGTGTAGTACACAAGACTACAGAGCTCTAAAGAGTGAAAGTTTCTCATTTAGCTAGGTAAACAAAATCCATTGCTAGAGATAAGACTCTGCAGGGAGTGACTCACCATGGTAGAAATAACTGACTGGCTGTAGCTTGGATCAATGAGAGAGCAGGGACAGGCTGGGAAAGGTGGTCTAAGAGGAGATAAAATCTTCTTTATCGCCGGACCAAAGCAAAACCAAAACAGCAATGTATTTGGTAATAGTCTTCATTTACCTTATCCTGCATGTTAAAAGCTAATCATTGTAGTGAAAAAACCTCTTTAACTTGAGCCTGCCACCAATGTCAACAAAGTAATAGCACAGACTGTAGAGACCACAACCATAGATGAGTTTAATAAAAAAAAAAAAAGTAATGAACTCGAAATTACCTGTGGCTTCAACCATTCCTTCCAAGATAACCACGATCTCCAGATCTTCTTTTGGTAACTGAACTTTAGAAATATCCCAAAATGGACTGTGCTGATTGATTTCATGGCTTATAATTAGAGGAGAAACCAAAAACAGACGATCATCTCCAGTGTCATACCCAACGTTGATGTCCGTCTGGTTCAGTGGGATGAACTCCCCCTCCTTCGTCTGTTTTGATTTGATCAATTTCGCTCTTATTGACGCCTCTACGATATGTGAGTTCCTGAGATCCCCCACTCGGAACATCAAACACAGTTTTCCATCTCTTATGGAGATGACGGCATTGGTGGAAAAGACCAAAGTCTCAGCCCTCTTTTTGGGTTGGGATATTTTAACAAACATGCAACCAACCATAAAGGCATTAACAATTGAACCTAAAACAGACTGTACTAGAAGAAGTATGATACCCTCTGGACACTTGTCCGTGATAACCCTGTGTCCATAGCCGATCGTTGTCTCTGTCTCTATTGAGAATAAAAAAGCTGACACAAACCCATTTAAATTATCCACACATGGACTCCAGTCTTTGTCTTGTAAATGGTCCAGATCTCCTCGAATATATGCTATAAGCCACCATATCATCCCAAAAAACAACCATGTTACTGTGTAAACCAACACAAATATGAATAGGTTGAACCTCCATTTCAGATCCACCAAAGTTGTGAAGATATCAGTCAGGTATCGGTAGGTCTCTCGAACATTCCCATGGTGAACATTGCACTTCCCATCCTTGCGTACATATCTCTGGATCTTCCGTTTCGCACACTTTTGCTTGGTATTGTCCTCCCGGGCTTGCTTTGGGAGCTTTGGTGGTGGTATCGAGATGGGACTCTCCACGTCTTGCTCCATCAGGACGTGATTGGGGCTTGGAAGCTGACAAAACAAAAAGAAGTATTAAAATTTTAAAGAGATTTTTTTCTGAAAGTTGAAATTTTGGAAGAAACAGCAAATAGGTTATCATCAAACTACAACGTCATGTATAAACAGTCACCCATAATAACACAAGTCTAATTCTTGGTGTAGGTGGTTTAGTTTATCCCTCGTTCCTACATAAGTCTTATAGGATAGAAAACCTGTTTTCATACCCGTATTAGGAAATTCGGAATTAACAGAGTAGGATCCTCATCTCTTGGGTAGAGTAGAGAACAGTAACAAAGAATATTTCTTGTATTGAAGGTCCTGCCATGTCCTGCATTATACTGCCAACCCACTACTGTGAAAGGGCACCGTGGAATGTTTTATTTCCCCTGTGGGTGTGCTGCAGCAAAACTGAGCACTTTTTACCAGGTTTCCCCAGAAATTAGAGTTGATCGCTGGGGGTTCCAGCAAGAGGACACTTTGTGCAACATGTATGAAAGGGGCTGCTCCAGGTTTCTGCCGTACTTTGATTCAAAAAGCTCTTATAGCCCTGTTCTATAGAGGTATGAACAGTCATACTCCAAACTCTGGCGCAATCTGCACCTGCCCCAACACTTTTGAATGTGCCAAAGATGTGGAAACGTTCTGGGGTTGTGTTGCACCACATTCATAGACAAATTTACGAATATTGAACGCCAAAAGTAAACACATAGGGCAACATGTATGAACCTGTTTAGGACTAAAACTCACTCTTTTGCCCATAGTAACCTATGGGCAAAAAAGTGAGTTTTAGACCTAAACAGGTTCATACATGTGGCCCATATTGTCAGAACATCAAGACCAAGTTAAAAGTGGTCTGACTGAGCCCAAAGTTGTAGTAGACAAGTTAGATAATAAATTATTTCTCAGCTTTTACCATTAAAATAATACAAATTAATTTATGATAATTATTAACTATATAACATTAATACTAAAATATTAATAATACATTGTATAATCTAAAATTAATATTAAAATTATACAATATCGAAAAATATTTGTGTTATAAAAAACAAAAATGTAAAAATCCGTACAAAATGTTATTATTAACATAAAATTTGCATTAGAAAAGCAACTCGATGAACTACTTTACTCTCTATAGAGAAGAACAGACGCCCCTAAACGTCAATCATACTCTTAAATGTTTCTCTTTCTACTATGTCACAATGATCTCTCTCAATCTCAATTTGTGGTTAGAATGTTGCAAGAGATAAGGAGCTATTACTGTCAAACATAGTTAAGAACTGTAACTTCTAACTGTTACTTCTCTTCTCTACAGAGACTAGTGCAATTCATTGAGTTGATTTCTGAATGAAAAATTAATTATGTTAATAATAAAATTTTTATTTCTATTTTACCACATTAAATGAAAAGCATTTTAAACAGATGGTGATCAGTGTTGAATTTTAATTTTGCTGCTCTCAGCTTTGATTCTTCATACGGCAATAGCCGGCACACAACAGGTCTCGCTGGAACCTGTGGTCCACCAAGCAAGATCACTACCATAGCTTCTACTCACTGCCATGCTATTCTAATGACTTTTCATTTATTTCTAGCCTGCTGTGATGTGTTTGTAATCAATGAAAATACTATAATGGGATTTTTGGTAGATGCTGTTTTGGCTTTCTAATTTTATATTATTTCAATTATAATTAATTTTATAATATATAATTTAATATTCATGTTATGTTATTTAATTGTAAATACATTTTATATTACTTAATTAGACAATAATTTTATGTTATATAATTTTATATTTATTTTATTATAGAAGAAAATTAGTCTATTTAATATAGTGTAATAATTAACATCAGTAAGCATTGCCCGAGCTGCCAGAAATTCAGGGGAATCTTCTCTTGTGCACCAACCATTGTGCTTACTATGCGGCACTGATAGGCTTTGCGCCAGTATTACACCTACAATGTGCCAAATGAATGAGCCGCAGGAGGACTGGTTTATACATACTGGCGCATTCTACACTGCTATAAAGCTATTTAGAACTGGTCTGTCTGCGCCAAGTTCATACATGTCACCATAGTTAGTATGATTGAAAAAAGACAAATGTCCACAAGCTCAACCAAGGGTGGGGAAAGATGTGATGAAAGGAGGGGGATTGGGAATTTTTTTAGCCTTGTTTCCCATACTGATGAAGACTTTGGAACCCATAAGGCAAAAACCAATCTGTGCTAAAGTAATATTTCATTACTGATCCCAAAATCACCATCAGACTGGATACAGACGGCTACATAAATATTCATATTTTTAAAAAATATTTTTTCCAGGCTATTCCGATCTATAAGGTAATAGCACATTACTAGAATCTGCATCACTTTTTGATTGGTTGGGGTCAACCTCTAGGACCTCCATCGATTCTGATAATGAAGAGGCCACATTGCTGAATTATTGATCATTCCTGCACAAGTCCACCATGCAATGAACTGGTTGCATTGAATTCAGGCAGTACCACAGGGCAGGGAAAGCTTAGATGGAGATGCAGTAATAGATCAGGGCTGTAGCCTTTCTATGCTTAGAAATAGCAGTAGTCACAGAGGTCAGACCCCACCAATCAGAAAACAATGGCATATCCGAGCCACCATGTTATTTGATGGATTACCCTTTTAAATATGTTGGAACTACATAAGGCCCACTACTGGTTGTATAGTAGTGATATATTACTGGAGTTATTCTCATGGTACTCCCCCGGGGGGATTATGCTTAGGAAATGTATTATGGGAAAGGGCTGAGAAGCCCACAGCGCCCTCTGTTGGATGTAACAAATCCTCAATTTGCTTTTGACCTACTAGGTCTTGAGAAAGCAAAAAGGATTTTAGCCAAGCCAGTATCTCTCATCTGCAGACAACGCTGTTTCGGGATTTTTGTCCCTCATCAGTGCAGAGCAGAGCGATACTAGCTGGCTGTGTGGGAGGCATCAGGCGGCTCAGGAAGGGAAACATCTCTCCTTAATGAGAGCAATGAACGAACGGCGTGTAGATCCTTATTGCACTCTACTACACTTCGTTCGGTGCTCTCCTTAAGGAGAGATGTTTCCCTTCCTGAGCCGCCTGATGCCTCCCACACAGCCAGCTAGTATCGCTCTGCTCTGCACTGATGAGGGACAAAAATCCCGAAACAGCGTTGTCTGCAGATGAGAGATACTGGCTTGGCTAAAATCCTTTTTGCTTTCTCAAGACCTAGTAGGTCAAAAGCAAATTGAGGATTTGTTACATCCAACAGAGGGCGCTGTGGGCTTCTCAGCCCTTTTCTCAAATGCCTTGTGATATGCAGATGCTAAGTAGAGGGCGAAAAGGCAAATCAAATCTCTACACGCCGTTCCTTCGGTGCTCTCCTTAAGGAGAGATGTTTCCTTTCCTAGGAAATGTATGTAACAGTCATGTGGTTTATTACCATGACAGCCGCAAACGTTGTTAAATGCTGTGTTCTTGCAAACTCACAGCGTTACCACAACATTTTTCTCAATTTTGCAGTAAACGTGGTAAAAAAATCATGACTTGACTGCCCTTTGTGAACATATCGTGAGTCAACCTAAATTCAACAAGTCAATTGAAGCATCATATATTTTGAAATGTTCCTGAGATATAGGTTAGGAGACATTGTTGGGTGAAATCTGGGAACTGGGACCCCAATAAATTGCTAGAATGAGAGGGTCCCTGATGTATCATATACCAGATTAAACAGGTTTTGCTGTAAGAAACAGATCAGAGACACAATGACCATTTTTCTGGGCCTGACCCATGCCTTAAAGGGGTTGCCTTTCTTAAAGGGGCTGTTTCACTACATTGATTGATCTTACCTCAGTCCTGTTTTCTTGGTTTCACTTTGAATTCAGGAGCGTGTTTACTGGTTTATACTAGGCTGCCGTAGAAGCCAGGTCTGTAGCTATAGCAACCAGTGCTGGCAGCCTATCAGGAGAGATCAAACAGGTCTGTAGCTATAGTGACCTGAGGAGCTGATGCAGCCCATACAAGAGAGGATATCTAGGAATAGGTAGGATACTGTTAATGGACACATATTGCAAAGTGACTTGTTTCTGCAAGATCTTTAACATAAAAAGCAGCAATCCTTGTAGTGAGACAAACCCTTTAAGTAATTAATCTCCTTTGTTTTTTGGAGATAACACACTCTGTTCTGAAGCTGCTGTCCATCCTGTTAATGTCACTTCCTGCTTTCTGTCCAAGTAAGAAGGGAGAGCAGGACGGTAACCATAGAAATCTGTGTGTACGCAGAGCATGTTGAAAGCTAATCTTTGTAGTAAGACAACCCCTCTAAAGGGAAACTGTCGGCCACTTTTTGCTGCCCGAATGACGGGGAGCATGAAATAGCTGCAGGTTACTCACTCCCAACCATGTGGGTTATATACTAAAGTGCTGTAGTGTTTCAGGGTAAAAAAACTGGTAAAGTTGGGCTGCATACAAGGAGAAGCCGCCAAAACCAGGAGAGATGAATCCAATGTGCCGCCTATCCCCGCCCTGTTAGCTAAACTGACAGCTCTCTTCCATGTTTGGCAAGGCAAGGCTGGGCTAGGTGTTTTGGTGCCATGGGCAAGTAAGGCATTTCGTACCCTCCCATGGATAATTCAGTAAGCTCCATACCTTCTTTCGCCCTGTTTCTGTCTGGAATGAGGTTTCGTCCAAGGTGATCTACTAGCTCTGTCTACCCGGGGAGAGAGTGGGGAGAAGTCGCACAACAGACTCATCTTTCTTGGCCTCCTCGTACCCGACCCAACTTCTGCAGTTGTTTTAAACTGAAAGTCCTACATGATTGGGACCAGGTAAGCTGCTGCTATTTCATGCTTGGGTAGCATAAAGTAGTGCTTCTTTGATCACTATCAGGGCTACCATGAGCAATAGGCAAACCCGGACAGATGTTGAGGCATCCTGGGTTTAGAGTGGCAAGAGATCTACTGTCAACCAAGGGCAAAATACATCTGACTAGCGATAGACAGTAGATAGCTAAAGATTGGTGGATGGTAAAAGTGGCTTCACTACTTCTCTGCTGCTTCTCCCTTCCTAGTCTACTAATATGGTGCCAATCCAGCTCCAGGGTGAGTCATGTTTGACCAATGTGTTGCGGGGGAGACACCTACAATCAACCATTGTTTGTAAAAGGGTTGCCCAGAAATTAATCTCTCTCAACTAGTCTGGAGCCCAAGGCACACTTGCCAATTAGAGGAGGGAGCTGAATGGGCTATAAACCTGATTGGACTTGATCAATACTTTTGTCCACTTCAGATCTACTCATGTTTCGATGGTCTATGTCTAGATGTTCCGCATACCTGTGAACAGTCCAGACCTTTTTGGGTGTTATTAGGTGAATATGGGCCTGGGCTTATCATTTCTAGTGATTTAAGATTCAGGTGTTGGTCATTATGTATCATATACAATAGTCTGTATTGTTTATTTTTTTAGTTGTTATGGAAGGGAATGTCCAACCCCTGACAATGTCGATTACCAGAATAGAGCGGTTGCAGTGGCAATCATACGAAATCCACTGGTCTCCACATAGTCCACCCTGGATCAGCCATGGGGCCTTTGGAAAAAGCTAAATGAACCTGACAATTAGTTTTCTAGAGACTAGATGCATACTCAGACTGGCCCACAGGGGAGCATGGGAAACCCCCGTAGGGCCACTCGCCATGGAAGACCTTTTCAGGGAAAAAGGGAGCGAAAAAAAAGGTAGAAGCCAAGAGACAGAGTGCAAGAGCCCCTGAAAAGTATGTGCAGCCATGTACAATAGATGTAGGGTGGGCCCCAAGAATTATCTCCACCAATGGGGCCCAATAATTAACTGCGCCAGTTGGACCCAAGAATCAACTTCACTGGTTGGCCCTAACAATTAGCTCCACTGATCGGTTCCAAGAACCAACTCCACCGGTGTGCCCCAAATAACAACTGCACCAGTGGGCCCCAAGAAAGAACTCCACTAGTGAGTCTCAAGATTCAACTCCACTGGTGGGCCCCAAATAACAGCCGCACCAGTGGGACCCAAAAATCAGCTTCACTGGTGGGTCCCAAGAATCAACTCCATTGGCGGGCCCAAAGAAACAACTCCACTGGTGGGTCCCAAGAATCAACTCCACTGGTGGGCCTCAAATAACAACTGCACCAGCGGGCCCCTAAAAATCAGCTTCACTGGTGGGCCCCAAAAATCAGCTTCACTGGTGGGTCCCAAGAATCGACTCCATTGACGGGACCAAAGAAAACTCCACTGGTGGGTCCCAAGAATCAACTCATACATATGGACCAAAATTGCGATGTTTCCCTTCCATGCTGTAGGGCAGCAGCAATAGGAAATAGACATGTAACAACATTGCCATTGTAAATTGGGTCACTTTGGAGAAATGCATAGTGCAGGCCTAATGCAGCTAAACACTATACATTTTTCATAAGCATTTAAAGCAGTGAGCTGGTCTTAAAATGTTCAAAATGTTCATATTTAGTAGAGCTGAGTGTGTCATTTGCCACAACGCCTGGGAGGTTACCTTTACTGGTGACAGCAGATGAATCTACTGTACTGTCTCAGTTATCATGATGATTAAACAGTTCCACAACAAAATCAACTCGGCTACATCTGTATTTTGATCTGTCAGACGCTAGAAAACTGAATGCCAAAAGAGGCACAGTACAGTAGTAAAGAGGTTTGTAGGTCTATCCCAGACTAAAAATACTGCTAGTCATGGATTGTAATGTAATTTAAAAGATACATCTACTTGAATATCTTTTTACAATTTACACTCATGGTTCAGTTGCTTTGTAAATACATTACATTGTTTATGTTATACAGATACTGAATTACATCCTGTATTATACTCCAGAGCTGCACCCACTATTCTGCTGGTGCAGTCACTATGAACATACATTACATTACTTATCCTGTACTGATCCTGAGTTACATCCTGTATTATACTCCAGAGCTGCACTCACTATTCTGCTGGTGCAGTCACTGTGTACATACATTACTTATCCTGTACTGATCCTGAGTTATATCCTGTATTAAACTCCAGAGCTGCACTCACTATTCTGCTGGTGCAGTCACTGTGTACATACATTACTTATCCTGTACTGATCCTGAGTTACATCCTGTATTATACTCCAGAGCTGCACTCACTATTCTGCTGGTGCAGTCACTGTGAACAAACATTACATTACTTATCCTGCACTGATCCCGAGTTACATCCTGTATTATACTCCAGAGCTGCATTCACTATTCTGCTGGTGCAGTCACTGTGTACATACATTACATTACTTATTCTGGTACCTGATCCTGAGTTACATCCTGTATTATCCTCCAGATCTGCACTCACTATTCTGCTGGTACAGTCACTGTGTACATACATTACATTACTTATCCTGTACTGATCCTAAGTTACATCCTGTATTATATTCCAGAGCTGCACTCACTATTCTGCTGGTGCAGTCACTGTGTACATACATTACTTATCCTGTACTGATCCTGAGTTACATCCTGTATATCCTCCAGAGCTGCACTCACTATTCTGCTGGTGCAGTCACTGTGTACATACATTACTTATCCTGTACTGATCCTGAGTTACATCCTGTATTATACTCCAGAGCTGCACTCACTATTCTGCTGGTGCAGTCACTTTGTACATACATTACTTATCCTGTACTGATCCTGAGTTACATCCTGTATTATACTCCAGAGCTGCACTCACTATTCTGCTGGTGCAGTCACTGTGTACATACATTACATTACTTATCCTGTACTGCTCCTAAGTTACATCCTGTATTATATTCCAGAGCTGCATTCACTATTCTGCTGGTGCAGTCACTGTGTACATACATTACATACTTATCCTGTACTGATCCTAAGTTACATCCTGTATTATATTCCAGAGCTGCACTCACTATTCTGCTGGTGCAGTCACTGTGTACATACATTACTTATCCTGTACTGATCCTGAGTTATATCCTGTATTATACTCCAGAGCTGCACTCTCTATTCTGCTAGTGCAGTCACTGTGTACATACATTACTTATCCTGTACTGATCCTGAGTTACATCCTGTATTATACTCCAGAGCTGCACTCACTATTCTGCTGGTGCAGTCACTGTGTACATACATTACTTATCCTGTACTGATCCTGAGTTACACCCTGTATTATACTCCAGAGCTGCACTCTCTATTCTGCTAGTGCAGTCACTGTGTACATACATTACTTATCCTGTACTGATCCTGAGTTATATCCTGTATTATACTCCAGAGCTGCACTCTCTATTCTGCTGGTGCAGTCACTGTGTACATACATTACTTATCCTGTACTGATCCTGAGTTATATCCTGTATTATACTCCACGTCGGGCCGCAGACGCACTTGCATAACCCTGGGCTGCACATGCTCACCTCTCTGCGCTCCTGCTTCCCTGTGTGTCTATGCTTGCCGGCACATGCATTCACACGCCACCTCATTGAAATTTAAAGGACTAGCACGATGGTAATTGGTTAATTACCAGACACTGACCCTATATCTCCTGGGCACTCCCTATGCTTTCTGCTGGATCTTTTGTGCCCATGCCTTTAGAGAAAACATTCCTTAGAGTGTCCTGTCTATTCTGTGTACCAGACCCCTAACTCCGTCCACTGATCACATTAGCCTGCTGCATGACCCTTATGTCTGTACCATGCTACACCCCACTCGCCACCCCACTCGGTGGCGTAATGACCTGGTAGTCTCCTGTCGCAGCAAACCCAACCCGCCTTGCGGTGGGCTCTGGTGAAGGCTGGGAGTTTAGTCTCCGCTAGCTGACGTGGCTTATACCACCATTTGCAGTGGAACAGACCACAGCTGACCGCTACAGTGAATAGGTGTCAATGTGGTCCTGCTACACTGTCTAAATAACACTGCTCTACAAAACCTAAATAATACTGCCATGAAGTACCTACATAATAGTGCCGTACTGTAAACATATAACAGGGACATACAGTGCAATAATAAGAATACAGGCAGTCCCCGGGTTACGAACGGGATAGGGACTGTAGGTTTGTTCTCAAGTTGAATTTGTATGTAAGTCAGAACAGGTATATTTATTAAACGTAACTCCAGTGCAAAAGTTTCCTTTTAGTTTCAGATGAAGGGGAGGGTTTTTACATTTGTTTTGCTGTCTGTGCCCCTGTTTAGAAGATTTTCACCTTATGTGCTCCTGTGGAATGCTGGAACTTGTAGTTCCATGTTCCACAGCATATAGTAGCCCCATAGGTCTCTGTTTGTAACTAGGGAACAGATGTAAGTCGGAACGGTGTAAGTCGGGGACTGCCTGTACAGGGCACAAATAACACAGCCAAATAGTACCTAAGCACTATTCGATGAGCTGGCAATTAGCAACCAAAGGTTTAATGGAGAGGGGAGGCCCAAGACAATTACCCATTTTACCAATGATATAATAGGGTCTAGTAGGGTACCTGCACCTTTGTTACCCATACTCCTGATAACACAAGAGTGTGTGAAGCCTTGGCTCGCTCTCATTACCATGTATCTTCTCAGCTATTACCAGCATCAGGCAGGTGATTAACAACTAGGTAATAATCCGATATTGTAATTGACTCCACTGAACGACATTAAGTGCACGGCTGTAAACCTCCCAGTCGTTCCATCAACAAGGGGCAGATAACGGCCTAATCTGTCATCCTACAACCAATTTAATATATACAACGTGATTTGTGCCTTCAGCTGTCAATTCATTAAGTGTGAACTTTGACCAATGGTATAGTTATGTATGTCAAGCGTCGTACAGCGTAATGTATGAGGCAAATTAACTCTCGTGATATATAGACGGAGATACCTATAAAACGATGGCTGACTCAATTACATATCAAGAGTCGTTTATGGGGCTGCATTATAAGAAGGGAGATTATAAGAGCTGATGTCATGTTTACATTAGAGAATGACTTATTACTTTGCTCATAGAGTTTAATATTCTCAGGACTGTAATGAAGGTGAAAATGGGTCTGCAGAGTGTCGTATTTCTAAGGCTGAATATTAAAGGATTCTGCAAGGTACCATAGACAAATTAGGAATTTTTTGCTGTTGGCCTGTGGAAGTTAAGGGGGGGAATGTCACCAGCTACGGTGGTAGTGGAGGAGCTAATGTTTGATACCCTGATGCAGACTGAGGGTAAATAAAAGGAGCAAGTGAAATAAGTATTGAACATGTCAATAAATTTTCTAAGTAAAAAAAAAATTAAAACCCTATATGTCCATAAATTAAGTTATGTGTAATAATGAGAAATGGAAAAAGTAATGAACACATGAAGAACGAGAGGTGCAAAAAGCCACAGAAAGTCATGACACCAGCTAAAATCTATCAATAATTAAAAAGAAAGCCTGCCACTTAGTGAAAAATAACTGGGTCAACTGATGGCCTATAAAAAGGTATCTCAAGGTGCCACACAAGAAAAATCTCATGATGGGTAAAACCAGTGACCTGTCTCAAGACCGTCTCAAGATCTTCGCAACCTTATTGTTGGAATTGGTTACAGAAGCATTTCTAAACTACTGAAGGTACCAGTGTGTACTGTTGGGGCCATAATCCAGAAGTGGAAAGAACATTTCACCATAAACCGGCCATGACCAGGTGCTCCCTGCAAGATTTTAGACAAAGGAGTGAAAACATTTAGGTGGTACAATAAACATTTTAGAGGTACAATAAAGACCTGGACTCAGCAGGTACATTTGTTTAGTAAGTAAGTAATGCTCTCACCCTCCATGACCTGTATGCACGCTCACCCTCCATGGCCTGTATACACGCTCACCCTCCATGGCCTATATGCACACTCATCACACGTTCTTCAAGCACGTTTTACGTTTGCTCCACAACATTTAGACAAACCTGTGCAATACTGGAAGAATATAGTCTGGTCAGATGAGACCAAAATTGAACTCTTTGGATGCCATAATACACACCATGTTTGGAGGCCAGAAGGCGCTGCATATAACCCCCAAAACACCATATCTGCAGTGAAGTTTGGAGGTGGGAACATTATGATGCAGGGCTGTTTTTCAACATATGGCAATGGAAAACTTTTTGAACTAATTGAAGGAAGGATGAATGGACAAATGTACTGAGACATTCTTGATAAAAATCTGCTGCCATCTACCAGGATGATGAAGATGAAACGAGGGGAGACATTTCAGCAAGACAATGATCCCAAACACACGGCCAAGGAAACTCTCAACTGGTTTCAGAGAAAGAAAATTAAGCTGCTAGAATGACCGAGCCGATCACCTGAGCTGAATCCAATAGAAAATCTATGGAAGGAACTAAAGCTCAGCGTTCATAGAAGGAGCCCATGGAAGCTTCAGGATCAGAAGAATGTTTTTGTTGAAAAATGGGCCAACGTCCCCCCTGAGCAATGCAGGTGACTAGTTTCTCCATATAGGAGGCGACTTACCACCAACAAAGGCTTTTGTACGAAGTATTAAATACATTTCAGTAGGCGTGTTCAATACTTCTTCCCTGTGTCATTTCTCATTATTACACACAACTTAATTTGTAGACATCTATGGTTTGATTTCTTTGCCTGTATGGAATGGATGGGTTGTTACCGACATCTGGTTTCATGTCATCTTTAGAAATATATTTGCTTAGAAAATTGGTGTTGTGTTCAATACTTATTTCACCCGCTATATCTTTAATTACCTGATGTACAATTTTCACTTAGGTCCACATCGGCATTATGGTTACCCTCAAAGGACCTTTAGAGGATAGCTAGGTGGCCTGGGTAGGGCTCTCAGAGCTGTGGGGTGCACATCAGGACTCCAAAAGCAAGATAGTGCCTGTTCTATGTGCTAGTGGTGGTGCACAGGGAGAAGACACTATCTTGCCTTTGGAGCTGGTCTTTGTTCATCTGGACCTCGTCCATCTCTACTTGCAGTTTCTAAGCTCACATGGGTCACATAGCGGGCTAGATTCAGTCCATGGCCTTGAGTTGACAAATGTGGTTTAGGGAAATGTCCTCTCTTTTAGTGGTGGTAAAACAAACTTTATTCCATTGCAGAGATAAAAAGCACAGAGCAACATGCAGATGCTTACGCGTTTCAGGCCATGTGGACCCTTAGGCATAGCAAAAACAATATTTGGTTCAGCACATCCAAAAAACCTATTCAAAAAGTTAACATGGCTGCACGCTGTCGTGGCTGTAATATAAATACACATAACAATATCAGCAGCACACTATATTAGAATACATTGAAAAAAAACATTCCTGCTTTAAAAAAACATGAATGTTTTTTGAGGTTCTTAGTTCACACTTTTGATCGAAACTGCTTAAGCCCACCTTCGACTTCAACGAGACCTCAATGCAGGTGGGTCCTACACATGCATTGAGGTCTCGTTGAAGTCGAAGGTAGGCTTAAGCAGTTTTGATCAAAAGTGTGAACTAAGAACCTTAGGCATAGCAGTCATAGTGCTATGACTAAAGGTCCACGTGGCCTGAAACGCGTAAGCGTCTGTATGTTGCTCTGTGTATTTTATCTCTGACAATGAGATAAAGCTTGTTTTACTTTGGAGGACGCTGTATAAATTTCCTTTTTTCTATAAGATATATTAGTGGATTAATCCTTTGTAGTCTAGGGTAAAAGAAGGGGTTATTATGTGTTTGGCCCAGGATAATATCTCGTAGCTTGGCAGTCTATAATAAAAGCTTCATCAATATTTCATTTGCTGGAGGTTCCCTTTTTGATGATCTAGCATAAAGGAGAAGGTTAATATTTAATTCCCTACCATGTTGGTCTTGAACAAAAAGAAGGTTTATAGAGGGGTTAATATTTGATTATTTGATGCTCTAGGGTAATGTCCTTTTAATTGGTGGTCAGTGGTAAAATAGGGGGTTAAAATTTAATTTCACAGCTCCTATGGTAATTTAATCTTCCTTGGTTGTCTAGTATAAAAGATAGGTTTAATATTGTGCCATAAATCTCCTTTCTTGGTGGTCTACAGTAAAATTTGACTTAATATTGGATTTCCTAGTAACTTTCCCTCTTTTGATGGTCTCTTTTAGAAAATAAAAGGTTAATACTTGATTTCCTGGTGAGTCAGGGTAATGTCCTTTTCCATATATATGAATACAACCCAGCAAGTGTTTTTGGATGTATTTGGAACTCACACACAAATAGAAGGTGAAGAACTGCACAGATGCGACCATCTCCCTGTTCTCTGAGGTCAGCTCATAGTGAGCTACAAGCTGGCCTCAGATAAGATATGAGAAAATGTAACATCCCCTTTAGTGATCTAGGATTCAAGAGAGGTTCCTTTTTAGCCTAAGATAAAAGAGGAGTTTAATATTTGATTCCCTGGAGATCAAGAGCAATGTTCTCAGGTAAAATACGAGCTTCATATTTAATTCACTGACTTGGTAGCCTAGAGTAGAAAAGGGGAATATAACTTGATCAAATGGTGGTCTCGGGTACTGTCTGCTTTCTTGTTGGCCAGGCTCGGACTGGCCCACCGGGAAGTCAGGGGATTCCCCAGTAGGCCCTAAGTACCTGTGGGCCCCGGAGGTAATGCTGCCACTACCCGGGGCTCGGCCGCGGCCTCCTGCCCCGAACACCCTGACCCTGTGTCCCCAGTATTCAGAGACAGGGCCTGGGAGTCAAGGGGCTGCGCGTTGTCAGTGCAGCTCCACCAGGGCTCCGCTCCGCTATTCTCCCTGGTAGGCCTGAGGTGTTAGGCCTTAAGCCTAACAGGCGCCTGCCTCTAGTGGTGACGGAGGCGACGTGATGACGTCACATCATCACGTCGCCTATGCCATTCTTCACTAGAAGCTGGTGGGCAGCTCTTTGCATCCAGGAGCAGGAGAAAGGTGAGTTTTTTTTTTATTATAGCCCTAACTGTCTACAGACTACCTAAAGGAGGCCCTAACTGCCAGCAGACTACCTTACTACCACTACTATACGTTAGACTACCTTACTACCTGCAGCCTATGTGACTGGGGCTCTAACTACCTACAGTGTACCTAACTGGGGCCCACCAACCTAGCTGTAGTCTATCAACTTACCTAACTGGGGCCTACTTATCTACCTGGGGGCTATTTACCTAGCCACCCATGGCCTACTTATCTACCTTACTTGGGCATACCAAACAAACAACCTGGGGCCCACCTTCCAACTTATCCATTGGGGGTCTACCTACTTAAATAGGACCTATCTAGCTACCTGGGATGTTGCCCATTTGCCTACCTACCTAGGGTCTTGACTACCTACCTGGTAATATGATTCTGAGGGGAGAAGCCCATAGCTGTAGCATAATCCCCAAGGGGTTAGTTCTTTCTCCACCCTCCAACCCCTTAGGATATTGTGTTTCTAAGCTATAGCTTGTACCTGCTCTCTTTCCCCTGGGAAGTTTGGACAGAGGTGGGAATAGGTAAAGAGGTGCTGGAAAAGTGAGGATTCTAAGATATTTGTGTGTAAATTTTGCATCATGGCGGTGTAGAACGGATGCAGAAGAGAAGGGAAAAAGATCGACTCATGAGAGAAGGGAACGACTCATCAGCGATGACATCTCCTGGGAGTCCCTGGATGTCAGGGGTTATTTTACTTCTATGCTGGATCAGTGCTGTATTCACTGTAATGTGATGTGACCTGAGCTGGTGTCTGACCACTATGTGGTCTTCATATGGTGGTGTTGTAGGTTTTATCGGCGCTAGTATAGTGGCAGTGTACATGTGTCCCTGATTGTAAAAGTGAGGGAACACCTGACCCTGTGGTTAGGAGTTACACTTTTACTTTCTTGCTGGTGTTTATAGTGGTGTTTATTTTAGAAAGCGGCGAGGTGCGTGATCAAGGGAAACTTGTAGGCAGATTCTGTATGTGGGCTGGCGTGGAATGGAGAGGGCTATGGATGAAGCTACTTAGCCATGTATCTATGATATGTTGGACTGTGAGAAATGTATGAGACAGACAGACATGTGAGACAGACAGATATGTGACTCCGTTGGTATTGGGTGCTACACAATACGCTTCTCTTTTTCACACTCTATAATTTGGTAAAATGGACACAATTATGTCCGAGAGGCTGGTAATATTTTCATGTACAGTAGGGTGGGCCCCCAAGATCAACTCACCTGTGGGCCTCAAGCCCCCCAGTCCGACACTGTTGGTGGCATACGGTAGATAATAAGGTTAATATTTGATTCCCTACTTTGATGGTCTAGTGTAATATTTAGGGTTATTATCTGATTTCTTGGTGGTCTAGGTTAATACCCTTTTCCTGGAGATTTTATGTACTGTTTCTGTACACAAGTTTCTCATGGTTATCGACCTCCTCTCCTTGCTCTTTCTTATCTGATTGCTCCAAGCTGCCCTCCTATCATGATGAGTCATTCCCTGCTGAGCCTTATCTCTAGCACAGAAGCTTGTTTATACAAGGTAACGGCAGGTTTTGACTCTTAGGTCTTGTCCCCACTGCACAGGTTTTTAGTCGGTTTTGAAGACTTTTTTTTTGGGATTGGAAAGCCGTCTGTAAACCGACTGTAACCGTTTACATTGATTTAAATAGAAAATCTGTGCAGTAGTTCACACTGCACGGATTTTCCGCCGGATCGTTTTTTACACCGCCGGCGTTCCTAGAAAGTTAGAACTTAGAACATGTTAATTCTTCTGCAGGGCATGAACATTCAAATGTGAGCGGGGACGGCTTGAATCCGCAAACCGTGGACAAAAGCTGTCCTCCTACGTGCAAAGAAAGAGAAAATACCGGTCAGGAAATATTTTGTCCTTGTAATGTGAACGCACCTTTAGAGCTCAGTAGTCTTGTACATTACAGATTATCCTCCTTCATTCATCTCACTGTTACAGAAGGAGCTAGGAATAGCAAAGCTGAATATCCAATCACTGCTATAAAACCACCCACAGCCTGACCAGAAAGTGGCTATGGCACTGTGAAACTGTATGGTGAGAACACCCCTTTAATGGTTTGTGACCCCTGTTGACTCTTTTTGCTTATGTTCTCCATGTCTTGACGTTGTTTAACTGTTTTAGTTTTTGCCCTTTGTATTATATTAGACTACAGTACTCTTATGCACTGACCAAGCATACTTCACTTGTTTTCTAGTTATACAGTACTTTGGTTCTGCTCCTAATTTTTCTGATCGGGTAGATGACTATGGATCTGTTTTGGCGCTATCATGCTATCATGGTTTGCTAAAGGCTCTCATAACATGAAGGGAGTTGTAGCAAGTTTTGCGTCTATCTGGTCCCGCTTACTGATGCCCTTTGGTTCTCGCTGTGATATTTCATTTCATGACACTGCTATTCAGAGCCAGCAGCGGGATAACTGATCATACATTCAGCCTGTCTCCTCTTTCACACCACTATTATACGTCAGGCTCCCCTGTGTCGTCCTGCCGTGGCATGCTCCCTCTTGTTTTGCTAATGCGTCAAAGTGCTAAATGATTTCTTTCATGTCAAGAAATTATAATATGCAAGACCCGCATGACGTCTGTGCCCTCCGGGAAGAGTGTGACGGAGAGTGCAAATATTCTGATTCTCTTCACTCCCTTCCTATAACACTGCACTATTAGGCTATGTTCACACGGCTTATTTCAGAACGTATTTACATCGGATTGCCGATCGTAAATCCGTTCCGAAATCAGTTGAAAATCAGTTGGAAATAAGTGTCACTAAGTGTGGGAAGTATTTGTAACTGATTTCCCGACGGATTCCCCATCTCCAATCATTGTAGGTGGTGAATCCGTCCGGAAATAATTGACATGTGAATTGTTTTTCCGTCCGGATTGCCGTCGTCAATCCGCGGCGGCAATCCGGCACGGAAATACGCGTCGTGTGAACGACGAGCCGTATTTTCTATTGAAATCAATAGAAAATAGGCTGTGACTTGTTTCTGACTGATTTGCCGACGGATTGACGATCGTCAATCCGTCGGCAAATCCGCGGCGAAATAAGCCGTGTGAACGAGGCCTTACAATCTTAATGGAAACGTAATCTAGGTGTTAGGCCCAGTCGTTATCTATGTTGGCGGTTCTGTTCAGAGCCTACATCGAACACGCGCCTAACAGAGCGCGTTGGCTACAATGGGGTCTGTTAGGGTTCTATAATTTTAACAGAGAAAATAGCACTGTAGCTGCACTATTTATTCTATCATATTCGACAGAATCTGTGAAGGAGGCTCTGAACTAAACCTTTAACCCCTGGTAACCTCTGATACACCCTGGTGTTGGTAAGTTCCTATGTAGCGTTATAACTCACTAATCCCACTACATAGGAGGCCGGTGTCAGCTGCTAACTGCAGTTGACACCCGCCGCTAACAGCAGGGAATGGAGCTGGCTCTGGTCCCTGCTGTTTAAGGCAATCGTGGCCGCAGTGTCTAAAGGAATGAGAAATGGTGCCACGCACCATTCCTCACTGCGAAGGGCAAACCTATGGCGAGATCGCAGGGTGCCGATCCATTACATTGGTTACCATGTATGCTTTTCCTTGTACATCATCGTACACCCTTCTGCACAGAGGTGTAACTTCAAGCTCTTGAGCTCTTGGGCCCTAGGGCAAACAGTGAAATGCTCCCCTCCCCCCCCCCCCCATCAGTTACCATGTGCCATTTAAAATACTGGTGTCTTTTTATGTGGCAGAATAGTTTTTGGGCCCCCTCAGGCTGCAGGGCCCCGTAGCAACTGCTACCACTGCACCCCCTATAGCTACGCCCCTGCTTCTGCATTGTTTACACCAGGGTCCCCAACTCCAGTCCTCATGCCCCACCAATAGGTCATGTTTTCTGGCTTTCCTTAGCATTGCACACGTGATATGATTATTGTCAGTGCGTTCTGCGAGAGATTCTGAAAACATGATCTGTTGGTGGGCCTTGAGGACTGAATATGAGGAACACTGGTTTATACAATGCAGAAGGGTGGACTGACGATTGCATCCCCTAGTGGTCAAGTGGTCAATTTGACAAATAAAAAAAATAAAAAATGTTACACATAATTGGTATCACTGAATACGTAAAAGTCGCTGAACACCATAGAAGAAAAAAATTCCAAATGCCCAAATTGTATTTTTTGGGTCATTTCATATCCCCTAACAATAGGAATAAAAAGTAATCAAAAAGTCGCATGTATCCTAATACGGTACCAATAAAAAGTACACATCAGCCCGCAAAAAATGTCCCCTCACTGAAGTCCATAGGTGGTAGAGTAAAAAAGCTATTGGTTGCAGAAAATGGCGTCGCGGCGCAAATTTAAGAAATCGAAAGTGTTTGTGTTTTGTTTTCAGTATTAAAACATAATGAAACCCTACATATCGGGTATTGCCGAAATTGGATCAATCTGCAGAATACAGACAACATATTTATAACAAAGAGTGAACGCTGTAATAACAAACCCCAGCCAACATGGTGCAAGTATGTTTTTTTTTTCCACATTTCCCCCTACTTAGATTTTTTTGTGGTTTCCCAGTATATTCTATGCTACGGGGAATGATGCCATTAGAAAGTACATGTTGTCCTGCCCCCACCCAAAAAAACAACAACACTCATTTGTTTATGTAGATGGAAAAATAAAAAAGTTATGGCTGTTGGAAAGCGAGGAGGAAAAAAGCCATATTATTATGACCGACTGTCAGGAAGGGACTAATGCAGATGTAAACCGGCCATAATCCTAAGGCTATGTTCACATGGCTTATTTTGCGACGTATCTCGCCCCGTATTTCGCGGCATACGGCGCGAAATACGGGCCGAGATACGTCCCAGTCATTACGGTAATCCACAGTTCTCATAGAGAACTATGGATTATGCCTCCTCTCCCCGTTCGGTCAATACACGCGGGGGGAGATAAGTGACATGTCAATTATTCACGGCGCATACGCTCTGTGAACAATGGATGTCTATGGGGCCGGCGGACTGCCGCCCCCCCCCCCCCCCCCCCGCTCCCGAGCACACGGCGTAATTGTGGGCGAAATACGTCCCACAATTAAGCCGTGTGAACATAGCCTAAGGGTCAGACATTATGAACCTGCAGTGAGCTCCACTATAGGTGACTGTAGGCAAATGCTAAAAAAGCAGAAACATTTCAATGCTGAGACCTCTCTCTCTTTGACCGGTATACAAAGGATTAAATAAGTGCGAGCTATTAATACAAAATATGTATAGAAGAGAGGGAGAAAAATGTTGGGTTCAGTTGTACTGTTGTATAAGTTCACACGGCATAAAATTTTGCAGTGAAATTCACACGTATTTTAATGAAGAAACTTGCTTTTTATGTGCAATTTTATGTGCTTTTTTCACCTTGGTGCCTTTTTCTATGTGTTTTTGGTATGTTTTTGATGCTGAGTTTTGATGCATAGTTTCATGTGTTTTCAGTGCATCTAACTTTATTTTATTTGATGTTTTTTCGATGCTTTGGGTTTGAAAAATGCATCAAATTACAGGACAACAAAACACAGGAGCATTTTTTTGAAATCCCCATTGACTCTCCAATGCATAATTAACCGCATGAAACATTTGTTATGCTGCATTTGATATGCATTTGCATTTTAAGTTTTGCGTTACACATCAGACACGTTAAAAAACCCACCATGTGCCCTAATGATGTGATTCTTATAGAAAACAATGCAACACTATTGATGGGTTTTATTGCGTAAAGCATATGAAATGGGCATTTTATAAAAATACACATAAAAAAAAGGAGTGAACCCAAACTTACTTGCTCCTCCATTCAGTACCAGCAGAAGTGCCCCAAACATACGACGACATCTTTGAACTGGCATGCGCCATTTTTTTACTTGGCGCCAACACACCAGCTCCAAATTGATATAGAGGAGTGTATGATACAACAAACACTTTTGGTGCATAACACTCAAAATTGGCGCATAGAGGGCCACATGTATGAAAACTGTCTAGGTCTAAAATTCACTTTGTTCCCCATAGCAACCAATCAGAGCGCCCCTTCCATTTCATATAGTGCTCTGGAAAAATGAGCAGGGCGCTCTGATTGGTTGCTATGGGGAACAAAGTGAATTTTAGACCTAGGCAGTTTTCATACATGTGGCCCAGAGTGTTACGCGGCAAACTTTGTATGGCAGTTTTGCACCAAACTTTGGCGCATTAAGCTGTATCATCAGGTGCACATTGCGCCAAGTTTGGCTGTACGCCTTTTCACACAACTATAGAACCGGCAATAAACAGCAAAAAAAATGGAGAAGGCAAATTCATAGATGTCGCCTATAGTGCCCATATAATAGTTTCACCGAGTACCCAAGTAACTCAAGTAAGGTCACCAAGTAATGTCACCTTAATATAAACATGAGATGACCTGATATACAGGCAGTCTTCGACTTACACCGTTCCGACTCACATCTGTCCCCTAGTTACAAACAGAGACTTGTAGTTCCATATTCCACAGCAGATAGTAGCTGGAATGACAAGTTCCAGCACGCCACAGCAGCACATGAGGTGAAAATGAGGTGAAATCTTCTTAACGGAGGCACAGACAGCAAAACAAATGTAAAACCCTTCCCTGCACTATTCAAAACAAAAAAAAACCCCCTTTTTTTCTGGAGTTATATTTAATAAATATACCTGTTGCGACTTACATACAAATCCAACTTTAAGGGGTTTTGCCACAATTTAATGTTGACGTGGGATCCTCCACAATGGGTATTTAATCACTTCTCTAAATATATGTAATTAAAAAAAGCGAAGCCTGTGAGAGCTACAGCCTTCCTTACATGCCTTTAGTTTCCTGACAGTTTACATTAGACATGACCAGGAGCTGATCTGTCCGCGCTTGTGTTGTTTGCACTTCTTATCTGATGGCAGGGAACATGAACGAGCTTTGAAGGGACTGGGCAGAAAGGATCCTGTGTCTTTTGTAATCCACTGGTTGTAATGTAATTATCTGATTAAACATGCAGACACTCCCTGGCTCCCTGCTCAGCCCTCCTCCTCCCTTCTGCATCAGTTTATGAACAAATGAAAGAACGTTGCCTGCTCAGAGCACAATACAGTTATCCCCTGTGGATTAGCCAAACAATGTTTACTCAAATACAAAGACTGAATATCAGGAGCGTGCAGGGAGGTGGTGCAATGACATCACAGAGGAGGTACTTGTTTTTTTAAACACAGAAACATAATGCCCCTTTTTTCAAGCCTCAAGAGGGGAGTATCAGCCTGTTAGGTAAGGAACTTACTTCTTGGCAAAACCCCTTTAAGAACAAACTTACAGTCCCTATCCCATTCGTAACCCGGGGAATGTCTGTATAGGGATAGGGGATGAGAGAGTGGAAACCTATTAGGGCATTCTCCCCTTTTGCCTATGCTATAATTTAGCTTGTATGGTCTGTCTTTACGGATGATATATTGATTTTCCATGGTACATGTGCTATATTTCTGGGGTGATACATGATCCCCAATAGGACTAGACAAAGCTCCGTTACAACAACCTGCAATAAACTTCTTGTTGTCACCATATATATCTGAAGCTAGAAGAAACCAGCTTCTTTGTAATCCCGTGTATCCTGTAGAGCCTGCACTATGTAGCATAACCCAGCAACCAGTAATAGCCTATTTCATGCATGGAAAGATAAGCAAAACTGTGAAAAGGACTAGATATCATAGGTTACTCACAGTGTTAACCGTGACAGCCGGCAGGGGCAGCTCAATGGAAAAAGAACAGGAGGAAAGTGCTGAGGTAGATGGCAAATGCAATGATTTATTAGCACGATACGGTTCGGTCAAATAGCTGCCAGGGGCAAATAAGGGAATCTGAGAGCCCTGCGCAGGGTAATGGGGGTCAATGCTCCTTAAGAGATGAACTCCATTAATCGCTGTAGTTAGTGAGGACAGAAGGTCTGATGAGAGGTCACCAGCATCTCAATCCTAAAGAGCCCTTGAATCAGCTTCAGATTGTTCCATCTTGTACCTATGGATAAGTATAGGGCTAGGTTCACACAGTGTGAAAGGGATGCTGAAAAAATATGCACATAGTTCAAGGGAATCATGTGTGGAATTTACACTCTTTTTTTTACACATTTATGGACACATTTACAAAAATGGAAAAAAAGTGAATAAATGATGTGTCAGACAAAGTACACTGTGGCGCATTTGCCGTGTCCGTTTGTGTTGTATTCCTGCAAATGATGAGTGCCTAATGGAGCATTTTCACATATAAAACAAAAGGACAATTTGGGTGCATTTTTGCAAAAAATGTTTACATGTAAAATGGCCATATATGCAACATAATACAGGACAAAAAAAAGCGGTGTGAAGTTATCCTTATACTAGCTTTATTTTTTATTATATGCCTGTACATAGGGTGGAGTATTCTATTAGCTATATTCTGTAGATAGAGACAGTATTATTGTTATACTATATCTGTACATCATAGAGGGCATTATTGTAGTAGTTATATTCTAGTACCTAGGAGCAGTATTATAGTAGTTATATTCTTGTACATAGGAGCAGTATTATAGTAGTTATATTCTTGTACATAGGAGCAGTATTATAGTAGTTATATTCTTGTACATAGGGGACAGTATTATAGTAGTTATATTCATGTACATAGGGGGCAGTATTATAGTAGTTATATTCTTGTACATAGGGGCAGTATTATAGTAGTTATATTCTTGTATATAGGAGGCAGTATTATAGTAGTTATATTCTTGTACATAGAGGCAGTATTATAGTAGTTATATTCTTGTACATAGAGGGCAGTATTATAGTAGTTATATTCTTATACATAGGGGGCAGTATTATAGTAGTTATATTCTTGTACATAGAGGGCAGTATTATAGTAGTTATATTCTTGTACATAGGGGGCAGTATTATAGTAGTTATATTCTTGTACATAGGAGGCAATATTATAGTAGTTATATTCTTGTACATAGGGAGCAGTATTATAGTAGTTATATTCTTGTACATAGGGGCAGTATTATAGTAGTTATATTCTTGTACATAGGGGGCAGTATTATAGTAGTTATATTCTTATACATAGGGGCAGTATTATAGTAGTTATATTCTTGTACATAGAGGGCAGTATTATAGTAGTTATATTCTTATACATAGGGGACAGTATTATAGTAATTATATTCTTGTACATAGGGGGCAGTATTATAGTAGTTATATTCTTGTACATAGGAGCAGTATTATAGTAGTTATATTCTTGTACATAGGAGCAGTATTATAGTAGATATATTCTTGTACATAGGAGGCAATATTATAGTAGTTATATTCTTGTACATAGGAAGCAATATTATAGACGTTAGAAGTGTAAAAAATTAAGTTACACACAATACAGTAGAGTCCAACTGTACTACAAGGTAATGCGCATACAAGTCAATCACATGTATAGAGTCTTGTCTAAAAGCAGGTTAACAGCAGGTAGTGTATTCAGGATACGTAAGGTGGAAACTGCTCAGAGCCTGTATCAGCAGGTCACTGCAACAAAGAAAAAAGTGACATAGAACGCCTGCTAACAACCCTCCACTGTCATTCACTCACTCTCACATCCATTCATCTCTGGTGCACACATACCCCATCCCTCTAGACCTACTCAAACCATCTGCGCATCCAAGCACCAGCCCCATATAGCTATGAATCGTTCAGGAACCCTTCTGGACTCATGAATGAGTTTGAATAGAGGAAGGTCCTCAAGAATAAGATGACACCAATGTGTCAGTGACACATCTTATTGGGTTTCCAGTTCAGCAGTAGAAACCTGTGCCATACTTAGTGGGGGTAAAATCCTCAACTCGACGCAAACACACCCGGAAGGGCAAATTTCACATTTAAAGGGAATGTGTCATAACATTGTCTTATTGTTTAACTCATGTTTTTTTTTGTTAAACTCATCTTTTAAGTATTTTTGGTTATATTTTTTTTTTATGTTACTGATTACTTTCAATATTTTTTATTTATTCTTAATTCCTGCTGTTTTCACTTTGGCCACTTGGCATAATAATAGTCTAACACTTCCTGTTCTGTACAGAACGAATCTCAGCTGTCTGCTCATTATCGGCACAAAGAGGGTCAAACTGAAAGGAGACAGCAGTGTGAATAGATAACACCGGCTCCACCAGTCACAAGCGGAGATAGTCACAGTTCACCCTTTCACCTCCCTGCACAGTGACTTCTTCCCAGGTCACAGAGCATGACTAGAAAACTCTCCTATAGCAGTGAATGGGACGGAGTCAGTATTAAGTCTCCTATGTGCATGAAGCTACTGTAAAGCATCTCTCTGACTGCTGTTAAAGCAGTGCAAACAAGGCCTAGTGGCCAAAGTGAAAACTGCAAAACTTAAGAATTCTTAAAAAATATTGAAAGTGATATGAAAAAAAAAAAAAAATCCCTAAAAAATGTGTTTAACATAAAAATGGGACTTAAACAAAGACTCAATTTTTTATGAAAAATTTCCTTTAAGAAACCACAGATCTCAGACCAAAAGGACAGAATATGGGGATGTGGAGCAACATACTGCGGGCCCTGTTACATCTTGTACACAGGTCCCAAGCAAGCCGAGCGCACTGGGGTGAAATATATTCTGTGCAATTTGGTTTGTATTCATTGATCATGGTGCTTATAACAGTCCCTAATTCCTCCGTATGGTGATTTTCAAGATTAGAAATATCTACCCTACAATGAGAGGCCTGACAACCCATAATATACTTGTATAAGGTAGATACAGGCTTTTGCAGGGATGGTCTCCTGACCATTTGTTCCAGCTGCCCACATTCCAATGGAATTTCCACACCCCCAGACTGCTCAAAGGGAACCTGTCAGGAGGTTTATGCTGCCCTATCCGAGAGCAGGACGGGATAGAGGGAGAGAGCTCTGGGATGTTTGGGTTTATATAATCTAAAGCAGGATTGATGAGTAAAAAGCAGAGAAAATCTGTGATAGGGAAACTAATGCTGACCCCGCCCACATCCAGTGATTGACAGCTCCATATACACACTGATATAGGGAAAGCTGTCAATCACTGTACAGTCCCTGACAGAAGTTCTGTCGTTTATCCATGTTGAGGAAACCAAAGCTTATAACCTCACTTAAAATTCATCCATTGGTTTTAGGAATAACTCATATGAAAGCTGAAACCTTCCCAAATAAGATTTTGTTAACAAAAATAAATTTGCTTCACTGCTGAAATATGGCATTTTTTTTTATATTAGAATCACAAAGACAACTAGATGAACAGATGACCATTCATTGCGATTCTAAATCTACACCCCAGACGCTTACCAGCTGTCTAACACCTAATGTATCCAAGCCATCTATCTATCTATCTATCTATCTATCTATCTATCTATCTATCTATCTATCTATCTATCTATCTATCTATCTATCTATCTATCTCATATCTACCTATCTCATATCTATCTATCTATCTCATATCTATCTATCTATCTATCTATCTATCTATCTAATATCTATATATCTATTTATCTATCCATCCATCCAATCTATCGTTGTCCCATGAAAATATTTAATACAATATTTACAAAATTTTTAGTGGAAAATATACAT
The DNA here is from genome assembly GCA_025379985.1 of Phyllomedusa bahiana. NCBI lineage: Eukaryota > Metazoa > Chordata > Amphibia > Anura > Hylidae > Phyllomedusa > Phyllomedusa bahiana. Next base: position 122,629 of record JAODAL010003571.1, read on the forward strand.
GTTCCCTCATCAGCTGTCCAGAGGGGCCCATAATGCTGTTAAGACAGACCTGAATCTGTTTGACCAACAGTGACAACAAAGAGTCACTGACCATTATCATGCACATTTTGCTTGGCTGAACATACATAATGCGGCACATTTATCAATTCTGTTTGATACTTAGGCTAAGTCCACACTACAATGTCAAAATGTGGTCCAGAAATGTCAAAATTCCATAAGATTTGGACGCCATTCTGACATTGCTGGACCGCGGCAGGACTGTGGTTTTTGGTGCAGATTTGCACAAAAGCCACGGTTGTTTTTGGACTTGCCGTTGGCCCCGAACATTCAATGCAGAATCCGGCGGAATATTCCACCGGATTTTAAACCCTACAGTAATAAACCCGTGCTGTATTGACTACAGCACAGAGTACTGTCGGATTCTCAGTGGATTCAGTATTTTGAATACGACGAAATTCCGACAGTAAAGCTATGCTATGAAGACATAGCCTTAGCTCTGCAGACCTTTTGCAGTGGTCAGTTCTCATGTCACCTCCCTTCCAGGCTGCACAAGTTCCTTGTAACCAGAACACCTGCATTGCTGTAAGCAGTTATACGTACAACCTGAACTGATAAAACAAATGTGAGAATTACACTCTGTTCCCCCTCTGTTTTCAGGCAGAAGGTAGACGGGGAGCAGAGTGTATAAGTCTGTGTTATCTGGAGGGAGAGTGAATCCAGCAGGTAGAGACTCAGTCATTGCACAGATCCTTCACATAGAGCCATCACTGTGAGATGAACATAGAGCGGAACTCAGACATGCTTTATTATACAGACACAGCCATCACGGAAAGCTTTTTCACTTTCATTTTACACAGCTCAGAGGGGAGTAAGCACAGAGTGCAGGCAGCCAATCACAGCACAGGAGGCATGTCCAATCCAGGGGGCATGTCCCAACAGGCTGAATGAAATGTCAGTCAGCCAATCACAGAAAAGGGGGTGTGGTCCGACCCCAGGCTGCTGATTTAGCCCTAGACACACACAGATTAGCTTATATCTGCTATACGAAATGATTTAGGTAATGCAAACCAATTGCAAAAGTGCTTATTTTTATTGTCCCCATCATTACAGATATGATCTTTGTAGCGAGAAAACCCCTTTAACTTCTGTGCACTTAAAACAGTGTAAACTTAGACTAGGCAGTCTTACAATATTAAAATGCACCACATCTATCATAGTGTTGATAAATCTGACATAAGCTTAGACTGTCTTGCCTAACTGTACACTTTATATTAGTGGCTTAGTTTATGCCACTAATTCTGCCAAAATGTTGGCTTATTTTTTTGGAGGCACATGCTGAGCCACTCCCTTTCTGTGCCCCATTATTTTAATAGGAAGAGTGAGAAAGGTGGCTGCCAGGTCAACAGTTTGCTGATTACCCGCATAAGACACAGAGGATTGGATAATGACGAACCCTGTCAATCCCTGTGATCTCCAGGGGGCAGTCTAACCATCATCATCCACAACAGACTGTAAAAAGTGGAACAGGAAACTGCATCCACAATTTTTATCCCCGTCTTCTTATTTCATTTAGAAAGCAACGAGAGAGAACATAACCTTCCCTCTGTTAATGAATTTTAGAACATATGAATTTATACAACCTTTCTCTCTGCTCCATATATTGTTACGAGTCAAAGGCATTTAATCACCAGTTTTGCAGTGAACTAAGAACTGATGGGATGAAGAAAGAAAATCTGCTTAACTATAGGAGGTATGTGAAAGAGATGGAGGTGAAACCAGTGAAGAAGTGTAGACTTGTGAACCCCGCGTCCCTCTGATGCTGATTAATAGTTGCCTTTTAAAAGGTTTTCCAGTTTAAGGTAAAAAGAGCTTAAAGGTGTTCTCCACTTTGGACAAACCCTATGTTCGACAATACGTTCATCTTTAAATATCCCTCTACTGCGACCACCCATGTTCAGTTATGATCTGTGGAAAACCTGGCAGTATGTGTTCAGTGTTCCTGCAATTCTCAGAGCGGACGTGACGAATTACACCAAGTTTATTTACATAAACATAGAAAGTATTTTATGTTAAGAAGAGGGGAAAGTGAATGTGGAACTCTCAAACCCAAAAGGAACTTGTCATGCTGAATTCACTAACAGAGTTCATAAAGGGTCTGGATGCATTTCTAGATGTCATAAGTAGTGTTGAGCGATTATTATCGACAAACTTGAAATCGGCACGGTAATTACGTTGATCGGATTTTTTAGATCACGCGATAAATTAGGTTAAAATCTGTGCATCATCTATTAATATCGCGCCATTTTCGCGCTTCCTGTCATTTTGGCGGCCACAAATAGATTACAGAATAGAGAGCAGGGTAAAGTGTGTGTGCACGTCATGACTGGATGTTATGGTTGCGATTGGCTGGAAAAATCACATGACCTCGTTTTACATAGAACACCCCCTTCCTGTTTCAGATCATTGTGTGTCAGTATCTAAAAAGCAGTAGGACGGTCCCGCTCTGCCTCTGTCCAAACAGCTCAGCGAAATTATTCTATTTGTTCCACAGAGACAGCTCTACTTTTACCCGTGATCCTTAAAACTCAGTTAGATCAGAGATTTGCAGATTTTAGGTAGTTAGGCAGAGAATTTTAAAGGAGTATCTACCGCTGTAAAGTCACGGAGTGGGGAGCGGGGGGGGGCACGCGGGCGAACACAGACAAGTTTTTTTAAGAATACGGGATATTTTATTGAAAGACATTGCATTGCAATAGCTTTATTATTAACAGTTTACTGTTGAAATATTACTTGGATATTGGGCAGCCTGAACTTATATTAGGATACAGATCTTTTCTTATAACTGCAGGTCTATTTGTTAGGTGCAAAACTTCACTTTGATTAGTTCAGCTTTGTTGATAGAGGTACCTTGCAGTTAAATTTGAATCCAGCAATTGTGTAGTCACCACAGGTTGATAGGTGCCAAAAATACCTTTTATTATCCGTATACATTTCAGATACGTGTTTTTTGCACTTTTGCCCAGTCCAGCTTTTTTTATAGAGGTACCTTGCAGTTAAATTTGAATCCAGCAATTGTGTAGTCACCACAGGTGAATTGAAGTGCCAAAAATACCTTTATTACCCGTATACATTTCAGATACGTGTTTTTTGCACTTTTGCCCAGTCCAGATATGTTGATAGAGCCACCTTGCATTTTTTTTTCAATACAGCAATTGTGTAGTCACCACAGGTGAATTGATAGGTGCCAAAAACACCTTTTATTATCCGTATACATTTCAGATACGTGTTTTTTGCACTTTGCCCAGTCCAGATTTGTTGATAGAGCCAACCTTGCATTTAAATTTCAATACAACAATTTGTTTTTGATTTGGGGGATTTGAGAATAGTTTGTGATTGCCGTCTTTTAATAAGAGACGTTCCAAAACTCTTCCATACCTCTCAAATTTTATCTTTCTGAACATGGACGAAATGCAGGTGGTAAGCGAGCAAAGAGGGGGGTAGGACATGAGGTAGAGGTACGAGAGAAGGTGCTCCTTCCAGTGCTGGCACAACCACGCATGCCAGCGGATCATCAGTTGCAGGACCGTCAGGCCTGTCATCGCTGGGTCAGGGACCTGTTGAATCTCAGTAACGAACAGCGTCACCATCTGTTCTTCAGTGGTTAATGCAACCTGCATCCAGCAGTCTTACCTCCTCGTCCTCGCAGTCACGGCCACAAATGTCGTCATCAGCATCATCATCAAGTCCAACATGAAGCAGCCCAAATGTCAACTCGTGTACCCACCACTGTGGATATCCATTTTCTGAAGACCTCTTTGATGAAAAAAATCGGTGGGGTCAGAAGGCATGTTAAAGATAAAGAGGCCAAAGAGGATGATTTTCTCTGCTCTGAACCCAGTTACTGATGCCATCAGAGGAGGAGAAGGAAGCTGGTCAATCGGCAAAAATCCCGGGCTGTCGGCAACGCCTTGCAGTCCCTCTTGCTTGTAGCCCGCAGCTCCTGGATGCAGAATGTCAGACGACGAAGTCACCTGTGTTGATAATGATGATGACGACATTGCGGATCCAACGTGGTCTTTCCGCAGATTTGCTTGGAGTGCTTCATCACTGACGAGGAGGAAAGACGATGGGGTAGTGTCCAATTTACGGTCCCGCCTCAAAAAGGGAGAGGGCGTCACAGAAGTCCGCTGATATGATTCCGCCAGCCACGATCAGCGGAAACCCCGCTACTCGCTTATCGCCGTCAAAAAGGTCCAGGACCTCTCAAGCCGGGGGCTTTCTTTGAGCAAGCCTCTGATTCACCAGCGATGTCATATGCCGCCTTTGCCGTAAACGCATAAGTAAGGCAAGAACCTTAAGTGGTTAACCACCACCAACATGTCTAGTCACATGCAGCGAATGCATGATTTTAAAAATGGAGGCAACATTTGGGCCCAAAAAAAGGCCAGACCGACGCCGGGCCCTCCAACCACTGTCACACCCTCTGCCCTCCGCCTCCTCCGCCACCACCTGCGTTCCTCAGCTGCCCATGTTCTCAGAGTCATGATCAGGGATCAGCCTCCGCTTCAGCCTCCACCATCGCCCGAGTACCCCCAAAGCACCACCAGGGGACCCTTTCCAAACCCCTTCTCCTCCCGCCATTTTGACGACCTCACGCCGGTACAGGGGCCAGTCAAGCAGCCAGCTTCTTTTCCAGGTTGGGAGCAGAAGAACACTTAACCCAACCATCCCAAAGCAAAGTGATGTCGGCATTGCCAGGCTTTTGGCCCTTTGAAATGTTGCCTTTCCGTGGTGGACACAGTGGGTTCCGCAGTCATGCCCTTGCCTGCCCCCAATACCAGTCCGAGCAGGATTTTGCCAGAAAAGCCGTCCTGCCTGGCCAGCCAGGGGGCATCTAAAATTTAAAGCGCGTTGCTGCACTGTGTCGGGAAAAGTCATCGCACCGACACTGGACTAGTACGCACGGCCAAGGCCGCTATATCCTGTGACAGCTCAATGGGTGAGCTGGGTGGATGTCTCTGGGGGTGACGGTGGCTCTCAGGCTCAGCGCACGCTCTACAAAACTGCAGGGATGGTGCGGGTTCTTTCCCCAAGCGCCTCTGGTGGCATCACGGGCCCAGAGAAACCAGGCCGTGTTGAAATTAATCTGTCTTGGAGACCGTCCACACACAGGTCAGGAGCTGTGGACGGCTCTCCGCAAAGAGACCGAGCGCTGGCTGGGTGACAAGAACCTTGTGCCAGGCAAGGTGGTGTGTGATAACGGTCGAAATCTGCTGGCCGCCCTTAAGATCGGGAGGCTGGAGCACATCCTTGCCTGGCACATGTCATGAACCTTGTCGTCCAGAAAATTTTTAAAGGGGCTACCCGGGTCTGGACTGCCCGCTGAAAAAGGCTCGAGGTCTGAGTTCACACTTCCGCTTTCGCACCTGCTTCGTCCCGCCTGGGTGCGTTGCAGCGTCAGCTCGGCTCCCGTCAACCGTCCATTGTTGACGTGGCAACACGCTGGAATTCCCCCCTCCACATGCTCCAGCGAATTTTGGCAGCAGCGCAAAAAGCCATTACGCAGTACGAAGTGACACATGGCCTGACAAGCAGGTACGGACCTCGGGGTGTTGAGCCACCGAGAAGTGGAGGGGAGGTGAAAGAGCTCTGCACCATCCTTGCCAGTTTTGAAGAAACCACCAAAATGGTCCCTGCGTGACAATTTCCCTTGTCAGCATGAGCATTGTGGTGATCTTAGTTCTGGAACGATCGTTGGACACTCTGAAACATCAGGTCCCGCCAGCGACGGAGGAGGAGACGACACAGATGCGGACACGGGGCCTTTTTCTCTGTCAAATCCACAAGGCCCGACAGTTTCACAAATTTTTCGGTCTTCATTAGCAGTGGGTTTGGGTCCAGAGCTAGTGCAAGGCGCGCATCACTCTCAGGGTGCATCATCTCAGGCAAGTCAGGGCTGTGTTAAGCTGTGCCGGAGGCAGCGGAGGAGGAGGAAAGGTATTCCTAGACACCGGATGTTACCGACGTCCCTGCCTTGGAAAGCGGTTGGCGCGAATTTGAGGCGGAGGAGGAAGATGAGGAAGATGAGTTTGCTAGTGCCCCTCGACCCAGAGGCTTGGGAAATCAAGGCTCCACTCTCACATGATGCTTGGATTCTCCATTTCCTCCAACATGATCCTCGCATAAGGCCATCAAAATGAACAACAGTTACTGGGTGGGCCCCCCTCCTGGATCCCCGGTACAAAAAAAGAAACTCAACACTTTCCTTCCACCCACCAAATAGATAGTAAAATGCAGGGAAATGGAGACCTTGCTGATTGATCAACTGGAGACATCTGTTGCGTCTGCTTCACGTTCTTCAAATGTCACGGTGGAACAACACAGGGGACGTTTACAGCAGTAGAGTGCCAAGTAGCGTAGCGCAGCAGCAGGCAAGGTGGCAGAAACCTAATGGGTGACCTCTGGCAATCTTTATTTACCACCTCACCAACGCATTGGGAATGCAGGGCACACATCCAACACACAGAGACCACTTAAGATCATGGTGCACGACTATCTGGGCTCAACACCCATGTTTTTGTATGTGTTCCCGGACCCAATAGACTTCTGGGTATCCAAAATTGGACGAATGGCCCGACTCGCTCGCCACGCCATAGAGGTGTTGTCCTGCCCAAACAGCCAAGCGTCATATTTTGAGCGGACCTTCAGCATAGCTGGAGGAGCATTACAGACAAACGCATCCGGCTTTCCACAATAATGTGGATTGTTTGACTTCATCAAGATGAATCAGCATGGATCTCTGATGATGTTGTGCCCCAATTGCGAGGTCACCGATTGTTGCCGGTCTACTTCACATTTCCCCTTCAAACAGAAATGGTCCTCTTGAAAACGTTTTTTAAAATGATCATTCTTCTTACTGCAATTTTTATTCTCTTTTCCCCAAAAGTTCATTTGATGGTTTTGCTGTGAGGAGACTGTAAAAGACAGCAAGGTTTCATGACAACACCGTATTCCATTTATCACTTATCTTAAATTTCGCTTGTCATGGTTTGAAGGTCTGTTGCTTAGATACATTATAAATTTTGGTCTTTGGACAAAAGTGGGTTCAAGTGGCTTTCTCCTCCCAAAATTTAATAGTGCTGAGAATCATATTAAATTTTTGAGGTCATGGTTGCTGTAGATACAGCAATAATCATGGTCCTTTGAACAAAATGTGGCTTCTAAGTGGCATTTCTCCCCCCACAATTTTTAATAGTGGCTGAGAAGTCATATTTATAATTTTTTTGGGTCATGCTGCTTTGAAAAGCAGCAACACTACGGGTCCTATTCTAAAAAATGTTGTTTCTAACAGACATTTGTTCTTCACAATTGTCAAAAGTGGCTCAATGGTCATGGTTTGAATTTTTGGGGGCATTTTGCTGTGACATGCAGCTATACTACAGTCCTAATTAAAAAAAATGTTTTTTTTATAACAGACATTTGTTTTTTCACAATTGTCAAAAGTGGCTTCCATTGGGTCATGTTTTGAATTTTGGGGGCATTTTGCTGTGAAATGCAGCTAGACTACAGTCCTATTGTAAAAAATGTGGTTTCTAACAGACATTTGTTCTTCCCAATTGTCAAGAGTGGCTCAAGGGTGATGGTTGCTGTCAGAACAGGATAGGGAGGACACTGTTAATGGACACATAAATTTCAAAATGACTTGTTTTGCAAGATCTTTAACATAGCTATCAATCCCTGTATGAGACAACCATTAATACAATTAAAAAAGGAAAAAAAAGACATGGTGGGATTCCATCCATTTTAAAAATGTGTTTTCTAGAATTAAACTACTAAAAAACTGCATTACAAAATAGCTGTTAAAAAAATTCCTCTGAATTGTACAGGGAGTACAGGAAGACTTGACCAGATGTAGGTTATTCAAAGGGGCATGGAGTATGGAGCACGGACAGAGAACAAAGTACGAGACCATTTCCTCCAGCACGTTGAGTAAAATGAGAAAAAGAATGCCAAGAAAAAGGGCACCTGGGTGTAACAGGAGCGTTAACCACCAGTATTTCCAAGTGAAGCTCAATTGGTCCACACTCATATGGAGGGGCAAGCGTCTATGTCCAGTGAAACTAAAATGGTGGTTGAAAGACTCCTTTTTCTGGCACTTTTTAATCTGTGGGTCAGACAGGTTTAATGGTCATACTGTGGGAAAGAACAGGTATAGTCAATGTCCAGTTCAACTAAAATGGTGGTTGAAAGACTCCTTTTTCCGGCACTTTTTAATCTGGGGGTCATGCAGGTTTGGGGCTCATGCTGCCTTCCAGGACAGGGATAGTCAATGTTCAGTTCAAGTAAAATGATGGTTCAAATCATACTGCCTTCTGGCACTTTATTAAATTTGTGGGTTATGCAGGTTTAAGGGTCATGCTCTGGTGCAAGACAGGGATAGTGAATGGTCTGTGAGTTTTTTTCTGTGGCTTTTATAACCTAAGTGTGTTCCCTAAGCCCCGTTCACACGGCTTATTGCCGACGGATTTGTGCGCGTATTGAGCGCACAAATCCGCCGTGAATACGGGGCGGGACGGGGGCCGGGCCGGAGCGCGGCGGGGGCGCCGCTCCCGGCCCCATAGACAATGCATTGTTTACGGCGCGTCCGCGCCGTAAATAATGTGCATGTCACTTTCTTCTCCCCGCCCGACGGAGTCGCCGAGCGGGGAGGAGCGACGGATTCCACTGTTCTCAATGAGAGCATTGGATTACCGTAATTGCTGCCGCGGATTGGCGCCGTACTGAAGCGCAAATCCGGCGCGCAGTACGGCGCCAATCCGTGGCAGAATAAGCCGTGTGAACGAGGCCTAAGATGTAGCACGTATCCATTTGACTGTTGTGGATGTTAATTCCAGCTTCTCCAGCCCTGTTTGGTGTAATAATGAAGGTGTTGTTGCTCTCCCATAGACTTTAATGGTCATCGGCGATAATCTATTATCAACTAGCGGATATCTTATTGATAATTGCCGATATCGACTATCGACCCAATGACGATAGTCAACGTAATCGCTCATCACTAGTAATAATATAACAAGTTATAGTGACTAGGATTCTGGAGAAGGGTCGTGATACTTTTCTAGATGTAATAATATAACAATATATAGTGACCGTGATTCTGGATAAGGGTCTGGATACATTTCTAGATGTAATAATATATCAAGTTATAGTGACCGGGATTCTGGAGAAGGGTCTGGAGACATTTCTAGATGTAATAATATAACAAGTTTATAGTGACCAGGATTCTGGAGAAGGGTCTGGAGACATTTCTAGATGTAATAATATAACAAGTTATAGTGACCAGGATTCTGGAGAAGGGTCTGGATGCATTTCCAGATGTAATAATATAACAAGTTGTAGTGACCAGGATTCTGGAGGAGGGATTCTGGAGAAGGGTATGGATACATTTCTAGATGTAATAATATAACAAGTTATAGTGACCAGGATTCTGGAGAAGGGTCTGGATCCATTTCTGGAGCATAATAATATAACAAGTTATAGTGACCAGGATTCTGGAGAAGGGTCGTTGATCCAGGGATTTATTCTGATTGCCAGATTGGAGTCGGGAAATAATTTTCCACCTAAAATGTCAATATCATATATAACAGGACAAGTCCTCGGAGGAAAATATGCTCTTCTCAGCCCTTTTCCACGTTAGATAAGACTTAAGAAAGGATTTCTGAATTATTAATATTAAAGGGGTTGTCTCACAACAAGGATTGCAGCTTTTTATGTTAAAGATCTTGCAAAAAAAAAAAAGTCACTTTGCAATATGTGTCCATTAGCCACATCCTGCCTATTCCTAGATATCCCCTCTTGTATGGGCTGCATCAGATCCTCAGTTCTCTATAGCTACAGACCTGTTTGATGTCTCCTGATAGGCTGCCAGCACTGGTTGCTATAGCTGCAGACCTGTTTGCTCTATCCTGATAGGCTGCCAGCACTGGTTGCTATAGCTACAGACCTGGCTTCTACTGCAGCCTAGTAGAAGACAGTAAACATGCCCTGAATTAAAAATGAAACCAAGAAAACAGGACTGAGGTGAGATGAATCAATGTAGTGAGACAACACCTTTAATTAAATTACTAAAAATTAGATGGCCCTTCCTTATCTCCTTACACAAGTAAATGAGATGTTGGGAAGGGGTTATAGTGTGCACAAGGATTGACACCTTTGACAGGTACCACACGGCTTTCCTAATGTTCTTAATAGAAAATCCAAAAAATATTATATTGAAACTTAAAGCGGTTGTCCAACCATAGACATTACTGCTTTATCAATATCCCGAGATAGGTGAGGGTGCCAGAGCTGAGACCTGCATCTATCCTGGGAATGGGCCCTTGAAAGTCTCTGTTCAGAAAGGAAATGTGGTCGATGATCCCATTAAGATCAATGGCTGTTCCAAGTACGTTGCACCTGGCTGTATTCAGAACTCCCATTGAAATTTAAAAGGAGAGTCCCATCTACCTCTGTGTTCAAGAAAAAGATGTTTCGGGAGCTTGTTCTCAAAAGAGATGCAAGTCCCATAGGTGGGACACACACCTATCACACATTGATGGCACATCCTATCAATATGCCATAAATGTGTATGGTGGGAATACTCCTTTAAATTGTTGCTGCAAAATTAGCACCATCTGCCTTTTTATGATGATTGGAAAGTTAAGTGATATCCCTTGTTGGTGCTATTTTTGCTGCCGTCATTGACAACATCAACCATATTAGACCACCGTGGCAATTAGTCAGACCCGTATTGATCGACCTTTTGCATGTGTGGGTGACTGTACCCACACTAGTTTCTCTTTTTCTCCCCTGAGGTATCCTCCGAGGATATGGAGGGGGAAGCGCATCGGAAGTGGGAATTGGTAATGTTTTTGATGTGTAAGATTTATTGATTTCATCTATTACCGTATTTTTTGGATTATAAGACGCACTTTTTTCCCCCAAATTTGAGAGGAAAATGGTGGCACGACTTAAAGTCTGGAAAGCGTATTATGGTCCGGCGCATCTTAAAGTCTGAAAAATACGATGGGTACTTCTTATGGTCCGCTGCGTCTTAGGCTATGTTCACATGGCTTATTCACGCCGTAATTGCGGGACATATTTCGCCCGCAATTACGGCTTGTGCTTCGGAGCTGGGGGGGGTTTGGGGGGGGGGGCGGCATTCATGGAGACGGAACTCATAGTTCTCTATGAGAACTGTGGATTACCGTAATGACGGGGACAGATTTCAGCCGTATTTCACGCAGTACGGCGTGAAATATGGAACGAAATCCATCCCAAAATAAGCCGTGTGAACACAGCCTTAAAGGAGTTGTCTCCCTTCAGAGTTTCAGAGAATGCATGAATGAAATACTCTGTCACTTCCTGGTTCAGACTGACTCATTTGCATAAGCTCCATGCTTGTACAGCTCCATGCTGTGCTGTGCTTTCAGATGCTAATTAGATCAGATTAGCTTCTCAAACTACTAACAGGACTTCTTATCTGATCCCCAAAACAAAAGCCCTAATTACAGTTCTGTTTATTTTACATAAATCAAGCTTTTTACTGCTGAGCAGCACAGGACACTGCTGTGACCTGTGTGATGATGTCACTCACTGTTATCTCATTGAACAAACAGCAGGGGGAGAATTGTTTACAGGTTGGTTACTGAGGGAACTGAAATAGCCAGGGAGGTCATAAATTCACTTGTATCTCCTTAGGGAAAACAGAGGAACAAAGCAATATATTTGGAAAATGTCTTTATTTTGTGTTCCCTACAATTTGAAAGCTATTCTTTGTAGCGAGACAACCCCTTTAAAGTCTGAAAAATACGGTAGGTACGTCTTATGGTCCGGTGCGTCTTAAAGTCTGAAAAATACGGTAGGTGCATCTTATGGCCCGGTGCGTCTTAAAGTCTGAAAAATACGGTAGGTGCATCTTATGGTCCGGTGCGTCTTAAAGTCTGAAAAATACGGTAGGTGCGTCTTAAAGTCTGAAAAATATGGTATATTTTGTGCGGGTACCATTTTCACAGGGTCAGTGTAGAGTGTAGAGTGGGGATAGTATACCATGGGCAGGGCCGCCCTCTTCGGGGCGATAACGCTGTGACTTCTATCAGGAGTTAAATCCAGTGGACCAGTATGGAGAAGTTTTTCATTATTTTTTGCCCCTCCCCCCCTCCTTTTTTCCGGCTATTGGATATACCAACGGCATCATTTGAACAGAGAGAACACTTGGATCCTAGTGAATGAAACAATGTAATTGTGTGTCTTTGCAGATCGCTGATAGTTTATACTAATCATCTTTTCAACTGTAAATGTTTGAAGTTTTCTAGACTGTTGTTCAGTAGTAGTTTTGAGATTATACAGTTTTTAGGTATTTAAATTAAGTTATATTTTAAACCACATGTTAATACTACAACTGTGGTTTAGTTCTTTTGGCTTTTCTTTTGGCTATGGGATCTTTAGGTACTGTGATATTTTTATCCAGCTTCCCAAGAAGCAGATATAGCTAAACACTGGCTGAATAGAAAGTATATTTGCTGATTCAACCTGATACTGTTTGACAGCAAGCACTATAATGCATACAAGGGATTTTTCTCAGCTTCTTCCAGCTATATATAGCGTATCACTTTACAGTATGTTCCTATATCTCTACATTGTAAGACAGATTTGCCATTGAGGTCTCCAGAAAAGCTGGAGGACCACTTCTGTGGGATATGTATTGGCAGCCTATTGGTTTTCATACTCTTCTTCTATAATCCGTAACAAATTAGAAAGTGGCTGAGAATATAGACCTTGGACTAGATCTCCACTGCACCAGGTCCAGGTTTCAGAAAGTTGCGAACAGCTTCTACTGAATTTACGGTCACTTACAGAAGTTACATGAAGGAGCATGAGGAACACCTGGAGAACTTACTCTTCCCTCCAGCCCCAGGATTTACTAACCACTGTTGCTTTCCCTGTAAAGTGACAATGTGAAGATGATATCTAAACTGGCAGATAAGACATCAGAGAGTCCTCCTCTACTTTGAACCTCTTTATTTCCTGATATTAGAAGTCTTCTGGAGGAGTCGTGCTGCTTGTGCCAACGAGCGACCAGGTAGTGTTCACCATGGGACACTTGAATAGGACAGATGTCCTCTACAGACTTGCCCCTTTGATATGTCATGTTAGCTTGTGCAGGTGATGAGGTAAGTAAAATTAAAAGGGGATCTCAAGAGTCTGTGTAATATGGTTCATGTAAGTTTGATTCAAGGGAAGTGTGAGAAAGCTGTGTAGTCTGGAGCCCCCTATAACAGCAGTCTGGCTGTGTAGTCTGGAACCCCCTTATAACAGCAGTCTGGATGTATAGTCTGGAGCCCCATAATAACAGCAGTCTGGCTGTGTAGTCTGGAGCCCCCTATAACAGCAGTCTGGCTGTGTAGTCTGAAGTCCCCTATAACAGCAGTGTGGTTGTGTAGTCTGGAGCCCCCTATATCAGCAGTCTGGCTGTGGAGTCTGGAGCCCCCTATAACAGCAGTCCGGCTGTGGAGTTTGTGGCCCCCTATAACAGCAGTCTGGCTGTGTAGTCTGGAGCCCCCTATAACAGCAGCCTGGCTGTGTAGTCTGGAGCCAACCCTATAACAGCAGTCTGGCTGTGTAGTCTGGGGCCCCCTAAAAAAGCAGTCGGGTGTATAGTCCTGGAGCCCCCTAATAACAGCAGTCGGGTGTTTAGTCTGGAGCCCCCTATAACAGCAGTCTGGCCGTGTAGTCTGGAGCCCTCTATAACAGCAGTCTGGATGTATACTCTGGAGCCCCCTTTAACAGCACTCTGGCTGTGGAGTCTGGAGCCCCCTATAACAGCAGTCTGGATGCACAGTCTGGAGCCCCCTATAACAGCAGTCTGGATGTACATTCTGGAGCCCCCTTATAACAGCAGTCTGGCTGCGTAGTCTGGAGCCCCCTATAACACCAGTCTGAGATGTATAGATCTGGAGCCCCCCTAAAACAGAGTCTGGTGTAAAGTCGAGCCCCCTATAACAGCATCTGGCTGTTGATTCTGGAGGCCCCTATAAAAAGACAGTCTGGCTGTGTGTCTGGAGCCCCCTATAACACATCTGGATGTGTATTCTGGAGCCCTCTATAACAGCATCTGGGTTTTGTATTTTGGAAACCCCATATAACAGCAGTCTGGCTGTGTAGTCTGGTGCCCCCTATAACAGCAGTCTGTGTGTATAGTCTGGAGCCCCCTATAACAGCAGTCTGGCTGTGTAGTCTGGAGCCCCCTATAACAGCAGTCTGTGTGAAAGTCTGGAGCCCCCTATACCAGCAGTCTGGCTGTGTAGTCTGGAGCCCCTATAACAGCATCTGGCTATGTAGTCTGTAGCCCCCTATAACAGCAGTCTGTATATAGACAGGAGCACCCTATAACAGCAGCCTGGCTTTATAGTCTGGATCCCTCTATAACAGCAGTCTGGCTGTGTAGTCTGGGGCCCCCTATAACAGCAGTCTGGATGTATAGTCTGGAGCCCCCTATAACAGCAGTCTGGCTTTGTATAATCTGGAGCCCCTATAACAGCAGGGCTTCTGTGTAGTTGGAGCCCCTATAACAGCAGTCTGGATGTATAGTCTGGAGGCCCCTATAACAGCAGTCTGGGCCGTGTAAATCTGGAGCCCTCTATAACAGCATCTGATTGTATCTGGAGCCCCCTATAACAGCAGTCTGGCTGTTGTAGTCTGGGCCCCCCTTATAACAGCAGTCTGGCTGCGTAGTCTGGAGCCCCCTATAACAGCAGTCTGGATGTATAGTCTGGAGCCCCCCTAAAACAGCAGTCTGGGTGTATAGTCTCGAGCCCCCCAAAAACAGCATCTGGGTGTGTATTCGGGGCCCCCTATACAGCAGTCTGGGGTGTGTTTTTCTGGAGCCCTCTATAATAGCAGTCTGGTTGTGTAGTCCCGGAGCCCCATATAAAAAGCATCTGGCTGTGTAGTCTGGTGCTCCCTATAACAGCAGTCTGGGTGTATAGTCTGGAGCCCCCTATAACAGCAGTCTGGCTGTGTAGCCTGGAGCCCCCTATAACAGCAGTCTGGATGTATAGCCTGGAGCCCCCTATAACAGCAGTCTGGCTATATAGTCTGGAGACCCCTATAACAGCAGTCTGGCTGTGTAGCCTGGAGCCCCCCTATAACAGCAGTCTGGCTATATAGTCTGGAGCCCCCTATAACACAGTCTGGCTGTATAGTCTGGAGCCCTCTATAACAGCAGTCTGGTTGTGTAGTCTGGAGCCCCCTATAACAGCAGTCTGGATGTATAGTCTGGAGCCCCCTATAACAGCAGTCTGGGTGTGTATTCTGGAGCCCCCTAAAACAGCATCTGTCTGTGTAGTCTGAGCCCCCTATACCAGCAGTCTGGATGTATATTCTGGAGCTCCCGATAACAGCAGTCTGGCCGTGTAGTCTGGAGACTTCTATTACAGCAGTCTGGGTGTGTAGTCTGGAGCCCCCTATAACAGCAGTCTGGCTGTGTAGTCTGGAGCCCCCTATAACAGCAGTCTGGCTGTGTAGTCTGGAGCCCCCTATAACAGCAGTCTGGATGTATATCGGGGCCCCCTATAACACAGTCTGGTGTAATTCTGGAGCCCCCTATAACAGCATCTGCGGTAATTCTGGACCCCCTATAACAGCAGTCCGGATGTGATTCTGGAAAGCCTCTATAATAGCAGTCATGTGTATCTGGAGCCCCATAAAAACAGCTCGGCTGTGTAGTCTGGTCCCCCAAAAAAGCAGTCTGTGTGTATAGTCTTGGAGCCCCTATAACAGCATCTCTGTGTAGTCTGGAGCCCCCTATATCAGCAGTCTGTGTGTATAGTCTGGACCCCCTATAACAGCAGTCTGGCTGTATAGTCCGGAGCCCCCTATAACAGCCGTCTGTCTATGTAGGCTGGAGCCCCCTATAACAGCAGTCTGGCTATATTGTCTGGAACCCCCTATAACAGCAGTCTGGCTATAAAAGTCTGAGCCCCCTATAACAGCGTCTTGTGTATATCGGAGCCCCCTATAACAGCAGTCTGGCTGTGTAGTCTGGGGCCCCCTATAACAGCAGTCTGGCTGTGTATTCTGGATCCCCCCTATAACAGCATCTGGATGTGTATTCTGGGGCCCTCTATAATAGCAGTCTGTGTTGTGTAGTCTGGAGCCCCATATAACACAGTCTGGCTGTGGGAGTCGGTGCCCCCTATAACCCGCAGTCTGTTGTAAAAGTCTGGAGCCCCTATAACAGCAGTTTTGGCTGTGTAGTTTTGGAGCCCCCCCCATAACAGCAGTTTTTGTTATAGTCGGAGCCCCCTATACCAGCAGTCTGGCTGTGTAGTTTTGGAGCCCCCTATAACAACATCTGGCTATGTATTCTGGAGCTCCCTAAACAGCATCTGCTGTATAGTCTGGAGCCCTCTATAAAAAGCAGTCTGGCTGGGGTAGTCTGGAGCCCCCTATAACAGCAGTCTATATGTATAGTCTGGAGCTCCCTATAACAGCAGTCTGGTTGTGTATTCTGGAGCCCCCTATAACAGCAGTCTGGATGTATAGTCTGGAGCCCCCTATAACACAGTCCCGGGTGTATAGTCTGGAGGCCCCTATAACAGCAGTCTGGATGTATAGTCTGGAGCCCCCTATAACAGCAGTCTGGATGTGTAGTCTGGAGCCCCCTATAACAGCAGTCTGGGTGTGTAGTCTGGAGCCCCCTATAACAGCAGTCTGGTTGTGTAGTCTGGAGCCCCCTATAACAGCAGTCTGGGTGTATTGTCTGGAGCCCCCTATAACAGCAGTCTGGGTGTATATTCTGGAGACCCCTATAACAGCAGTCTGGATGTATAGTCTGGAGCCCCAAATAATAGCAGTCTGGATGTATAGTCTGGAGCTCCCCTATAACAGCAGTCTGGATGTGTAGTCTGGAGCCCCCTATAACAGCAGTCTGGTTGTGTAGTCTGGAGCCCCCTATAACAGCAGTCTGGGTGTGTAGTCTGGAGCCCCCTATAACAGCAGTCTGGGTGTATAGTCTGGAGCCCCCTATAACAGCAGTCTGGGTGTATAGTCTGGAGCACCCTATAACAGCAGTCTGGGTATATAGTCTGGAGCCTTCTATAACAGCAGTCTGGGTGTGTATCTTGGGGCCCCCTATAACACAGTCTGGCTGTGGATCTGGAGCCCCCCCATAACACATCTGGATGTATAGTCTGGGGCCCCCTATAACAGAAGTCTGGCTGTGTATTCTGGAGCCCCCTATAACAGCAGTCTGGCTGTGTATTCTGGAGCCCCCTATAATAGCAGTCTGGCTGTGTATTCTGGAGCCCCCCTATAACAGCAGTCTGGATGTATAGTCTGGAGGCCCCTATAACAGCAGTCTGGATGTATAGTCTGGAGCCCCCTATAACAGCAGTCTGGATGTATAGTCTGGAGGCCCCTATACCAGCAGTCTGTCTGTGTAGTCTGGAGCCCCCTATAACAGCAGTCTGGCTGTGGAGTCTGGAGCCCCCTTTAACAGCAGTCTGGCTGTGTAGTTTTGGAGCCCCCTAAACACGTTCTGGCTGTTGTATCTGGAGCCCCCTTTAACAGCAGTCCCGTGTGTATAGTCTGGATCCCCTTATAACAGCAGTCTGGCTGTGGAGTCTGTGACCCCCTATAACAGCAGTCTGGCTGTGGAGTCTGGAGCCTCCTATAACAACAGTGGCTGTGGAGTATGTGGCCCCCTATAACAGCAGTCCGGTTGTGGAGTTTGTGGCCCCCTATAACAGCAGTCTGGCTGTGGAGTCTGGAGCCCCCTATAACAGCATTCTGGCTGTGTAGTCTGGAGCCCCCTATAACAGCAGTCTGGCTGTGTAGTCTGGAGCCCCCTAAAAAACAGCAGTGTGGGTGTGTAGTCTGGAGCCCCCCTATAGCAGCAGTCTGGCTGTGTAGTCTGGATCCCCCTATAACAGCAGTCTGGCTGTGTAGTCTGGAGCCCCCTATTACAGCAGTCTGGCTGTGTAGTCTGGAGCCCCCTATAACAGCAGTCTGGGTGTGTAGTCTGGAGACCACTATAACAGCAGTCTGGCTGTGTAGTCTGGAGCCCTATAAAACAGCAGTCTGGCGGAGTAGTCTGGAGCCCCTATAACAGCAGTCTGGCTGCATAGTCTGGAGCCCCCTATAACAGCAGACTGGATGTACAGTCTGGAGCCCCCCAATAACAGCGGTGTACATACAATAGATGTCTGTCACAGCTAGTACCCTTATATCATACACCATGATGTGCATTATCCCATATATGCCGTTCTATTTTACCAAAAAAAATGAAACAAGACAAAATGATCAGGGGTTTTTGGTTCTTCCTACACCCTTTTACAGGAAGAGTCAGGAGGCAGTACTATCTGTCCCTACATTTTTTACAGGGAGAGACAGGGAGCAGTACTATTGATCAAAATTCATTACAGGAAAGGGACAGGGAGGCGTACATCGCCCTACACATTTACAAAAGAGTCGGAGGGTACTATCTGTACCTACAATTTAAGGGAAGAGTCAGGGAGGCAGTACTATCTGTCCCTACATCTTTTACGGAAGAGAGGGAGGCGTACTATCGTACCTACATCTTTAAGGAGAGACAGGGGGGCACACATCTGTATCTACATCTTTTTACGGGGGGAAAAAGGGGAGGCGCACTACTGTCCACACATTTCCCGGGGAGACAGGGAGGCGACTATTGTTTTAATCTTTTAAAAGGAAGGACAGGGGAGTCTATCTGTATCTAATCTTTTACAGGGAGGACAGGGAGGCAGTACTTCTGTATCTACATCATTTACAGGGGAGACAGGAGCAGCCTATCTTCCCTACATCATTACGGGGAAAAGACAGGGGGGCGTACTATCTTTTACCTACATCATTTACAGGAGGGGCAGGAGGCACTACTATCGTGCCTAAACATTTACAGGAAGACAGGGAGGCAGTACTATCTGTTTTACATCATTTACGGGAGAACGGGGGCGTACTATCTGTATTTACATCATTACGGGAGAGCGGGGAGGCGAATATCTGTATTTACATCATTTACAGGAGAGACAGGGAGGCAGTACTAAATGTGTGTATATCATTTCAAGGGAGAGATAGGGATTAAGTACTATCTATTTACATCATTTACAGGGAGACACAGGGAGGCAGTACAAATCTTATCTATATCTTTGTAGGGAGAGACGGGGGGGCAGTACTATTGTATTTTCATCATTCGGAAAAACCCGGGGAGGCATATATCTGTATCTAATCATTACGGGGAGAGACAGAGAGGCATACACGAATTTTCACATTTACAGGGAAGACGGAGGTATGCTATTTTTTAAAAACTTTTTTTCTGTATCTTCTATCTATCTATCTATCACTACTATCAATCTATGTGACGTATATTTATTCCATCTTTTTACTCACATCTATCATCTACTATCTATCAAACTACCCACTATTACTATCTATCACAGGGCTGTAATTGAGGCTGCCCTCCACTTTTAATGTCCATATTTGGAGTCAATGTAGTTTACAGTCTTGTTAATGTCAATCCTGACAATGCAATGACTGTGAAACCGTGACAGCTCTGGATCTAATCATATACCAAAGGGCTGTCTGACAAAACCTTAGGGTAACCATATCAGGCATAATGCACGTCATAAGGTTTAAAAAAAATACTAAAATCCCATCGGGTCTCAAAAGAATTAAAAAAATAATTTAAATTCTATAAACAATATGAGGTTTTTCTCTACTTTTAAAAACATCCTTGCAGCCCCCTCCTACTGTTAAATAATAAATGACCTTACCTCTTCTGTCACCATCATTCCAGTGCCACCAGAGCCCCAGCGTCCTCCACCAATTAGTTCCTGTTTACTCATGTGACTGGGAACCAATCACTGGCTTTAGCGGTCACGTGTCTGCATGTTACCCATGTGACCACTGAGGCCAGTGATTGGCTCGCGATCAAGTGAACCATAAATGGGATGTGATTGGTGAGGGACACAGAGCTCCGGTAGTGCTGGAATGATACCGATGGGAGAGGTAAGTACTGGTAAATTTATTTTATTGTATCCCAGTAGTGGGTAGTAGGGACATTTTTAAAGTAGTTAAAAAATGCTTTAAAAATGACCACACTGCAATGCATGAAAAATCTAAAAAATGCTCTTTTTTCCTATAAAAATGAGGCTTTAAATAGCTACATGACCTTAGAAGTAAGAGTTATAGCTCAGGGAATGCTAGGAGGCTTAAAACCACTCCGTCGTTAAGGGGTTAATGGCATATGGTTTTTTTTTAGATGAAGTAAGACTAGGTTCATATCTGCATCAGAGATGGAACCAGGTCAATTTCATGACGGGCACCAAAAACTCCCGACGGACCCCATTAACTGCAATGGGGTCCGTTGGGTTGCCATCGAGATGTCCGTTATTTTAACAGAAAAAAATAATCTTGTCCATCATTTTTACAGAATTGTGACCGTGGCTCGGAACAGAATATCCTACACAGACATAAGCAAGGCCTAAAGGAAACAATGATGGAAGTGCCCAAAGTTAAAGAAAAACTACGAAAAATAAAAAAAATATTATTGTATCATGCTAAATTCTTTGAGAATTCACCAATGATAAATATTGTGCATTAAAGGGGTTCTCTCACTACAAGGGATGCTGCTTTTTATGTTAAAGATCTTGCAAAAACAAATCACTTTGCAATATGTTTCCATTAACAGTGTCCTACCTATTCCTAGATAGATATCCCCTCTTGTATGGGCTCCTCAGGTCGCTATAGCTACAGACCTATTTGATCTCTCCTGATAGGCTGCCAGCACTGGTTGCTATAGCTACAGACCTAGCTTCTACTGCAGTCTAATGGAAGCCAGTAAACACGTCCCCGAATTCAAAGTGAAAGCAAGAAAACAGGACTGAGGTAAGATGAATCAATGTAGTGAGACAACCCCTTTAAGCGGCTTCAGCAGTGTCAGATTAGTATCACAGGTTGTTTTGTCAGCAACCAATTTCTTTTAATTCCTACCAACAATTTTCACTTGGAT
The DNA here is from genome assembly GCA_025379985.1 of Phyllomedusa bahiana. NCBI lineage: Eukaryota > Metazoa > Chordata > Amphibia > Anura > Hylidae > Phyllomedusa > Phyllomedusa bahiana. Next base: position 143,693 of record JAODAL010003571.1, read on the forward strand.
TCAGATCCAGGAGTCTGCTGCCATCTCACTGAGCTCATCTGCCTTCCTGCAAAAAAGCTTTAGAGGTTTTTTTTTGACATGTGAGATAAAGGAATAAATGGTGCTCGCCTCCCCTGCTGCCCAACTCCATCACCTTTAGCACCAGTTTCCGTAATGGTCGCTCAGCAGTGACATCATTATGTGATGTCATTGCAGAAACCTCTGAGGTCAGTGATTGGCTGCATGGTCGTGTGAGTGTTGTATGTGATGTCATTGCAGAGATGGCTGACGCCAGTGATTGGCTGCATGGTCATGTGAGTGATGTACGTGATGTCACTGCAGAGACCCTTGAGGTCAGTGATTGCTGCGGGGTCATGTGGGAATACTGGAGTCATGCAGAGACCTCTATGGCCAGTGATTGGCTGCATGGTCATGTGAGTGATGTACGTGATGTCACTGCAGAGACCTCTGAGGCCAGTGATTGGCTGCATGGTCATGTGAGCGATGTATGTGATGTCACTGCAGAGACCTCTGAGGCCAGTGATTGGCTGCATGGTCATGTGACGATGTAGTGCTCACTGCAAGACCCATGGCCAGTGATTGGCTGCATGGTCATGTGAGCGATGTACGTGACATCACTGCAGAGACCTCTATGGCCAGTGTTACTGCTGGTCAGGAGCGATTTCTGATTCACGCAGAGCCCCTTAGGTCATGATTGGCTGCTGTCATGTGAGAGATGTACGTGATCTCACTGCAGAGACCTCTGAGGTCAGTGATTGGCTGCATGGTCATGTGAGTGTTGTACGTGACGTCACTGCAGAGACCTCTGAAGCCAGTGTTTGACATAGTTACATAGTAGACTATACATGAAAGTCCTTTTTTTTTTTTTTTTTAATTCACAGCAGTCTTGGCCTGTAGAAGGGTTTATTAAAGGGGTTATGACCAGTAATAATATTATATTTAATGGGGAAAAATCTAGAAAAGATTTAAAAAAAACCAAAACGCTACTTACCTCTCAGTCCTCCACTGCTGCAGCTCTGAAGCTGCCCAGGATCCTGCAGCATCACTTCACTTCCAGATTCTTCTCCTGTGTGAACAAAGTGTGAGCCTCTTGTGTGTGTGTCAGGACGAGAACCCAGAGATAAAGAGGAACCGATCCCGGGGAGCTCCGGAGCTGCACTGGGCTCACCCGTCAAATGTCAATTAGGGGTTTAAATCCGCCCTCTTTTTGGGGCGGGTTTTCTTAAAATTTTACAAACCCACAGTTCTCCCTTTTGGGATTTCCCACCTTAAAGAAACCTGTACATATTTTTTCCCCCCCTGGGAGGACAGAACAAGCTAGGTCAGACCCGCCGTTTCCAGCGCTTGTCCCCCCTTTTTCTGTAAAATGCTGTAGTTTTCGTGTATTTAATGCCAAACTGCAGTTTTCAGCCAGAAAGTCATTCAAAGAGTCGTTTTTTTTAAAACCCCGCCCACCCGAGGCTAGCCCCCCCACCTCAAATGTAAACCATTATTTTAATAGGTAGAAATGTGAATAACGTCAGTGGCGGGGCTAGCCTTTTTGGGGGGCGGGGGCTAACACCGCTCATGAAAAGATTTGAGGGTAAATGCTCTAAACGGGTGCATCTTACAGAAAAAAGGGACACAGCGCTGGAAACAGCAGGTCTGACACTGGCTTATGCTGCCATCAGCAAGGGGGGCACAACCTATGTGACAGGTTCCCTTTAAAGTCAGTGTTCTTTCTAATTAGCCAAGTCCCCCCTTAAAACAGTCTGGCGTCCCTTTTTTTCCCAAAATAATTTGTATTTTTAAAACTATTTTAGAAGTGCAGATTACAAGGTGATTTCCTAGTTGTGTCCCCTCCTTTTCCCGGGGAACAGTCAATCTTGAAAAGAAAATTTTTTTTATGTAAGCCCAAAGCTCAGAGGAAGCGCAAAAAATGTGGGGTCAGGTTTTTTTTTAAATGTAGCTTAATGAAGTAGGTGATTTTATTATTCAATATTTTTTCGGATGCTGCATGCAAAGAATTTTCATTCACGATTGGAGTTCTCCGTTACCTCCAGGGTCCAGGAGATCATCTCTGCACCGATATGATGTGGCCATGATGCAATGTTGTAACAGCACCGGAGGCGGTAAGAGGGATTGAATTTCCCCATTTGCTTTTTACATAAGTTTCTGGAGGAACATATGCCATTAATTACAACCATTCCCCCCCCCCCCCAAAGTGGAGGACCATGAAGCAGGGAAATGCACCATCAAGTGATGAACCCTTCCCCCTTTTGTTACAGTTTGTTGGGCTGGGTGCAGCGGATCTTGTGCACTTTTACCTTTTTTTTCCCACACTCGGCACGCTGGATTGTGATCTTTGGCAAGAGGTGCCCACGACACGTCTCTCCCAGAGAAGGATCCATCTGTGCCCCGCACTGCAGCACTGAAGTCCCATCAGGCAGCTACACCAGGCGTTGCTGCAGTTACATACGCATACTTATTAGCTCAATCTGTGCGTGCCTTAAATAAAAATTTCCCACTTCCCCCGTGAAGGCCAAAGGGCCCCCTGCGCTAAAATTGGGTCAAAAAAAATGCTAAGTTTATGAAATGAAACAAATTACATCCCCCTGCTTCCATCCAGCGCGAACACGGCGTAGAACAACATATTGATGTATCCATTAAAAGACATTTAAACTACTATCTAAATCCCATCTATCTATTATCTAATTCTATCTATTTTATCTATCTATCACTCTCATATTATCTATCTATCTATCATCCATCCCATATCTATTCTTACAAACTCCTATCTATCTATTAAACTATCTATCCCATCTATCCCCTCTAAAATTTTCTCTCTATCTATCTATAGTAATTTTTTAAACTATCCCATATCTATCTATCTATCTATCTATCTTTATATCTATCTATCTATCTATCTATTATCTATCTATCTGTCCCTTCCTCATATCTATCTATCTTCCCATATCTATCTATTATCTTTTTATCTATCTATCTATCTATCTATCTATCTCATATCTTTCATAGTATCATTATCTATGATCTATCTGTCTCTATCTCTCCCTATCTATTTCTTATCATTAATTACTATCTCATATTTATCAATAATCTGGTATTAATTATCCACTTATTATTCAACCTATTTGTCTACTATCTGTCTATCTTTTTATTTATTTATCTATCTATTATCTATCTATCTATCTATTTCTACTTTTCTACTATCTATCTAATACTATGTATCTCATATTTTTAACCTCTATTATCTATCTATTTATCTATCTATCTATCTATCTATCTATCTATTTTCCTACATTTTAATTATAAGTTGCTGTAATCAGACATTGTACTTTATTTGTGTCTTCTAAAATGGTATAGAGCTTCAATAACATTTGAAAGCACCATTAGTTTCAGGGCGCTGTACATTTGAGGGAGGTTACATACATACTGTAATATATGTCAAAGTATAATAGCAACAATAAATGAGTAACAACTTGTACCTAAGGACAGAGGACCCTACCCATGAAGGCTTACAATCTACAAGATTCTATCTATCTATCTATCTATTAATTTTTATCTCATATCTATCTATCTTTTCTATCAAACCCCCTTTTATATCTATCTATCTATTATCTTCATCTCAATCTATTTTTTTTTTTTTTATTATTTATTTTAAAAACGCTTGATTCCAGGGCGCTGTAAAATTTTAAAAAGGGAGGTTACCCCACATAAAAATATGTTTAAACAAGTACAAGAAACAGAGAGGGGCTGAGGGCCCCCGCCCCTGAGGGGGTTCAAAACTACAGTGGAGGAGGGGGAGAGGGGGAAGGGAAAATGAGGGGCGACATGTTTTTTGGGGTGCCAGTGGCTGCTAGGTAATTTTTTAGGCTCCTGAGAGGGGGGGGTTTTCAGGTTGTTTTGAAGTGATAGTGGGGGGAGAGTCTGAGGTGCTGGGGGGAGTTTGAGTTCCAGAAGTGGGGGGAACACGGGAGAAGTCTTGGAGAGATTGTGTGAGGAGTGATAAGGGGAAGCAGAGGAGAAGGTTTTGTGAGGGGGCAAGATTGCGTGAGGGGAGTTACTAAGATTAAGGGGCAGGGGGGGGTTTTTTGGGGGGGGGAGGTTAGGAGAGCCGTAGGTCAGGGTTAGTAAAAAAGGAAATGAATTCGCTGGGGAATGGGGGCCATGGAGGGATTGGCAGGAGGAGAGGCAGAGGAGTATCGAGGAGAGAGGTGGATAAGACGGGCAGCAGAGTTGAGGATGGATTGAAGGGGAGCAAGGAGGGATTTAAGGGGAGCATAACTATATGTCTGTCTGTCTTTCTACAGTATCTATCTATCTACTGTCTATCTTTCCATTTATATATACACACTCCAAAGCTCATCTACTAAACACAAAACTTTATTAACATCGTTATTAGTATTAATTATACAACTGAGTAAAGTGTGAAGAGAGAGACATGTTGTTACAGAGAGGTGACTGTACAGCGAAATATATGTGTAAACCACTTTTAATTTATGTTGATAAATCTGTGAATTTCTAACAGAAAACAGCAAATATGAGTTGTCTTTTCAGATATCTCTTAGGGCATGTCCCCGCAGCACAGGTTATTTGTCGGTTTTTCAGAAGGGGGGGTTGCCGTTTTTACAAACTGTCTGAAAACCGACAAGTAACCGCCCTCATAGACTTCCAATGAAAAACTTTGTTCATCACAGTCCCCACTGCACGGAGTTTCCGCCGGATGATTATTTGACACCGTCAGCACTCCGAGAAACTTAGAACGTGCCCATTTTTCCGCCCGTTTTCGGGCGGAACATGAACATGTGGGTGCGAAGGGGGAGGGCTTGAATCCACAAACCGCGGACAAAAGCCGCCCTCCTATGTGCCAAAAACAGACAAAATACTGGTTGGAAAATCCGCCCAATTATTTGGTCAGTGCGTGTAAAAAATGGGGTTTGCATTATTTTTCTTCTTCTTTCTCTCTATCTCATATCCATTTATCCACATAACATCTATCTAATATCAATCTATTCATTTAATATCTAATCTATCTATCTATCCATATAACACATTGGGGAACACTCATGTCGGTGCCTTAAAAGTTGCAACAGTTTCTGAAAAAGACGCCGTTCTCCCCAGCTCTAGTTTTGGAGATCTGGCATTGCCACCTTACCAAGTATCTGCTGCTGAAAGTAGTGGCCGCTCAATATTGTACTAAAGAAATGTCGGAAATTCATGTGAAACAGAAAAGACATAAGTTTTAGAACATTTAAAGGACACATGGAAAGAAAAACATGAATGTGCAGGAGCAATTTCCATTCTATTCCTCTGCACTACAGATCTATACACATATTAATCACAAGAACAATGTAGAACTGGAATCAACATCCCAGAAACGGGAGCTGCTAGAGCACAATGGATTTTTGGACTCGGCAGCGCTCAGATACCCAGAATAAAGTCAAACTTTCCAAGGATCAAAGAAATCTATCTATCTATCTATCATCTTCATCTATCTCATAATATCATCCAATCTATCTACTATCTACTCTTCATATCTATCATTATCAATCTATCTTCTACTATCTATCTATCTCATTTACCCCATATCTATTATCCCTATCTACTCATATCTATCTACTATCTATCTATCATCTATCTACTATCTCATATCTATCTATTATCATCTATCTTTTTCATATCTACCCTTTCCATATCATCTACAAATTCATACTACTAGCTATCTATCGTCTATCTATCTTTCATACTATCCTCATATCTATCTATCTTATCTATCATCTATTATTATCTACCCTATCTATCTATCTATCCTATCTCTATCTATCATCTTTCAAATTTTCCCTTCATACAAACTACCCCTTTGTCTATCTATCTACCCTTCTCATATCTTCTCTCTCATATTATTATTATTTTTTTATTATTATTTATTTTAAAGGCCATTGTTTCCAGGGCCTTACATTGGGGGGGTTACATACTTCTAAGTCAAACGGTACGTGAAAGGGTAAGAAAAATTGGCACGACAGGGGGAGAGAGGCCCCTCCCGAGGGTTACAATCTACAAGGGGGGGGAAAGAGAAGGAGGTGAGGGGGCAGACATGTTGGGGAGGAAGTATGACAATTTTTATAAAGGGTTAAAGGGCATCCTAAAAAATGGGTTTTCGGGTTGCTTTTGAGCGGTGAAAGTGGGGGGAGATTGTGTGTGGGGGCAGGAGTTCAGAGTGTGGGGAAGACGGGAGAATATGGAGACGGTTGTGTGAGGAGCTGTAGGGGGGGAACAGAGAGAAGGTCCTTGAGGAGGAAGGCGTGGGGGGGGATATTTGGGAAAATTGGGCAGAATGTATGGAGGGAGAGGTATGGAAGCCCTTTTAGGTCAGGGTTAGACTTGAAATTAATTTTGCTGGGGAAAGGAACCCGTGAAAGGGGTTGGGAGAGGGGGGCGGCAAGGAGTAGCAGGAAAAGGTGGGTAAAACGGGAGAGATTTTAGATAGATTGGGGGGGCGAGGGTGCTAGCGGGGGGCCACTGAGAAAGGGTGTTGCGTAGTTTGGGGGAGTGACAAGGGGGGATGGCCGCTATCTATCTCATATCTATCACTCCTTCCATATATTCTTCTACTATCTATCTATCTATTATTTCATATTACTATTTCTATCTTCTCATATCTATCTATCTCATATCTAATTATCTCTCTAATCTATCTCTCTCAAATTTTTTTCAATTATCTATCTATTATTATCTATTTCTATTCTTCTTCAATCTATCTATTAATCTTTACATCTACTATCTATCTATTTCTATCCCATACATCTCTCATATCTATCTATCTATTTTCTATCTATTATATCTATCTATCTCACATAACTATCAAAACTACTATCTGTCTGTCATCTCAATCTATGTACTCAATCATCTATCTATCACTATTTTTTATCTACATCTATCTATCTGTCTATACTTTTCTCTTTATTTCTATTTTCTCTTCTTTTTTTATCTAGTCTTTCTACGATTATCTATCTATCTATCTATCTATCTATTTCCCTTTATCTATCTATCTATGAGTATCAAAACATCTAGATATCTTATATCATTGTCTATAAAACTCACATTATCATTTATCTATCAAAATCTTTATCTATCTAACTAACTATCTTCCCCTATCATCTATCTATCATCTATCTTCCCTCTATCATCTATCTACGAATTTTTTACTATTATCTCTTCCTTTCTATCTATCTATCCACTCTACTATTTTATCTATCTGTCATCTATCTAATTATCTATCATTCAATTACTATCATCTACATCGTCTCATATCTATCCTATCTATCTTCTATATTCCCCTTATCTGTTATCTTTATCTACTTTGTATCTTCCTATCTATCTATCTATTTATCTATCTATCTAACTATCTATCTATCTCTCTCATATCTATCTATCTATCTATCTATCTCATATCATCATCATCATTTTCTATCTATCAAATATCTATCTATCTCTCTCATATCTATCTTATATCCATCAATTTTCCTACATTTTAATTATAAATTGCTGTAATCCGTCATTGTGCTTTATTTTTGTCTTCTAAATTTGTACAGAGCTTCATTGACACCTGTCAAGCCTGGGCTGGCCTGCAGTCCTCACAGTGTTATCCTGTGTGACAGCAGCTAATCACTTTCTGCATTGCTGCTAACCTCACATTACTGCTCTTTCATTGTCCTGCTTTAATCCTGTTTTCTCTTAGAAGACCCGACATTTCATTAAATAAATGGTGACAATGGCAGCAGCCACATCCAGTAATACATCCTCGTCAGGGAGCAGGGGTGACAGTGCAGACAAGGTTGAAGAACAATTGAATCAGAGCTTGGCAAAGGGTGAAGTAATGAGGAGATAAGGGCGATGCATTCTGTGTAGTCTGTGATCTCATAGAAATTAATGGACATATTCAAGAATTCTGGAGTGAAAACAATGCACTGACTGCTTTCACTCATAACTTCCAATGCACTTGTGCAGCTTCCAGTTCCACATCTGTTCATTTTACAATGTTCTACAGTGTTGACCTATGGTTCCCAAACTACTCAATACAAGAAAACCCCGAACCAGGTAAAGACCCCACTGCAGAACCTATTTTACGAGTTCCATGGACACTAACAATGACATCATAATGAGATCTAACCAGTCCTAATAACAGACTCCAAGATTAATGGGGTATTCCGAAAGTAATACACAAGTGGATAAAATTGCTGTTCCCCTTCCTTTAAAGACAGAAAAGCACACAATGGTCACTGAAATAACTTGAAAGTGACACAAGTAATAATATATTGTAATTAACTGAAAATCAGCTAATGAAAATCAGATATTGCTTTTAAATTGTGTTTCAACCCAAAAGTTTTAAAAGACAAAGTAATAAAACTAACCTGGATAAAAATGATGGTACGTCTAGAAAAGATTGAAAATTATTTGATCAATCTGAGGTTTCTCCTATAATTAGCATTACATGCGTCTTCAAACTTGTAATCAGTATTTGCCATTTTAAAGGGTGAAAAGTATCACGTGCTGTTTGGGTTTCAGGTTTGCACCAGATAAACAGGGGACCAACAGAAACGGGGGAAGAGTTGTCTCAGGAGATCAGAAAGAAAATTTTAGACAAATATGTTAAAGGGAAAAAGGCTAAAACCATCTCCAAACAGCTTGATGTTGATGTTACTACAGCTGCTCATATTATTCAGAACTTTAAGGTTGATGGGACTAAAACCAACCTCCCTGGAATGGTGACCATTATGGGTTTTTATTTCTTTGATGGAGGGTACCTACAATTGTATCCATGTGTGTAACTGCTCAAGGACTGATAAAGAAAAATGTTTAAAAAAATTGAAATGGAAAAACTTACTTTGTAAAACTTGTTCTAGTGTTGTGGCCAACAACACTAGGAGCGGATCCCATCTTCAGGACCCCTACCTCCCTTGAAAATAGGCCTCTAAAAGTTTTGGCTGAGAATGGAGAGCCAGTTGTGCTAGCACAACTCTCCATTCTGTTCTATGAGAGTTCTAAGTACAGGTGAGCGCTGTGTTTGGCTGTACTTAGAATGCTTACAAACAAAGGAAGTCATCACAATCTGAGCCCCCAAAACCTGAGACAGGTGAGGGACCTGCACCTATCAGAATTTTATGACATATCCAATTGAAGTTTGTACGTTGAAAACACACCTTTAAACAATGTGAAGATACACTATTCCATGTGGCTCGCTGCACTCTCTCTTGAAGCTGCTCCCTTGTTTGCACTGTGTACACTGCGCAGCGGCATTGGCAAAATATTTGGTTCCCATTATTAGTTATCAACTCAAAGAAATCTAGAGACATAACTAAACCAGAGAACACGAGCCCAGACCTAACACAGCCCATTCACTTTAAGATATCTAATTCTCCATCTCCCCCGTGGTGGAGCTGCAAAGAAATTAAAGGGGTTTTTCCACCTCAAATTTCATAGGTGCATGAATAAAAAATGTGCTTGCACTGACACTTCCGGCAAACTGTCGTAAATTCATATGACTAATTGAGCAATGTGATTCAGACTTTTTGTTTATATGTTGTTAGTCTAGTTTAAAAAATTACCTTCTACCAACAGGGGGAAGCTGCGAGCAAGGTAAACAGTAGTAATTAAATGTCTTTTGCTGAAAGATAGATAAAACACAACTTCACACTGTCGGCCCCAACCCCTGTAGACGTCATCCCTGCTACAAAAGAACAAAAAACAGGGAGAAGAATATACAGGTCAGTCACTTGGGTAACCCAAAAAAGCTTTAAAGGTATAAAACACTTGTAGCTCCAAAATAAATGAACAAAAAATAAGTCGGAAAACGTCTTCATTTAGGGTTCCCTACATGAAAGCTAATCTTTGTAGTGAGACAACCCCTTTAAACAAACAACCTGTAATAATACTTTTTTCATGGGAATCATAACAAAAGAGATTGTCCAATTTAAAAATCCACTTCCAATGTATTAAAAATCGATGAACCAAAAAATCTTTAAGCGGTTTTCCCGAGTCTTCACCATCTACTGTGATGTTTTGGGGTAAATTTGTGCTTTTTCTGTGCTGTTTGCAGTCTCCCTTCTCTGAATCCAATTCCTGCTTGAAAGCTGGTTCCCTTTTCCCAGTAAAACTATAAGAGCAGGATCCTTTTTCTCACTGTCTCCATCTTTTCCCCCCAACCCTTTTCTCAGTGAGCTTCATTTCCCCCTATGTTTTAAACCCCACGCAGCTTTTGAATAAAAGCTTCACCTCTTTGGTTACCTGATCTCCTGGGCTCCACACTGAGCTCTTTCCTGTGTGTGGAGACACAGAATTACTGCGTTTCCTGTCATCAAACAGCTGATGTGGAACTTTAGGAAGCCCACAGAAAATGGAGTAAAAGTACATTACAGGGATGTCTAATTATGGGGGAGATTTTATTTAAAAAAAAAAAAATCCCATGTTAACCAACAGCACAAATCATTGTAGATTATTGAATTGAAACACAAATAGTTTTCTAATTTATTTCCATTTCCCTAAAATTAGGAAAATTTGCTTCTATCTCATGATTTTTTTTGTTTGCCTTCCTCTGGATCAACACTCTAGGACAATAGGTTTTTAAAAGATGGGACCCCTATTTCCACCTTACAAACTACACTCACCCCGGCCACTTTTTAGGTACACCATGCTAGAAAAGGGGGGGACCCCCTTTTGCCTTCAGAACTCCTCAATTTTTCCGTGGCATAGATTCCACAAGGTGTTGCAAGATGCTCAATTGGTACCAAGGGGCCCAAAGAGGGCCAAAAAAATATTCCCCACACCATGACACCACCACCAACCAGCCGAACCGTTGATACAAGGCAGGATGGATCCATGCTTTCATGTTGTTGACGCCAAATTCTGACCCTACCATCCGAATGTCGCGCAGAAATCGAGACTCATCAGACCAGGCAACGTTTTTCCAATCTTTTTACTGTCCAATTTCGATGAGCTTGGGAAATTGGAGCCTCAGTTTCCTGTTCTTAGCTGAAAGGAGTGGCACCCGGGGTGTGGTCTTCTGCTGCTGTAGCCCATCTGCCTCAAAGTTCGCCGTACTGTGCGTTCAGAGATGCTCTTCTTTCCTACCTTGGTTGTAACGGGTGGCTATTTGAGTCCCCTGTTGCCTTTCTATCAGCTCGAACCAGTCTTGGGCCCCCTTTTCCTTTGACCTCTGGCATCAACAAGGCACTTCCGCCCACAGGACTGCCGCTACTGGATGTTTTTTTTTTTTTCGGACCATTCTCTGTAAACCCTAGAGATGGTTGTGCGTGAAAATCCCAGGAGTCAGCAGTTTCTTTAAATACTCAGACCAGCCCTTCTGGCACCAACAACCATGCCACGTTCAAAGGCACTCAAATCACCTTTCTTCCCCATACTGATGCCGGTTTGAACTGCCCGGAGATTGTCTTGACCATGTCTACATGCCTAAATGGCACGAGTTGCCTGCCATGTGATTGGCTGATTAGAAATTAAGTGTTAACGAGCAGTTGGACAGGTGTACCTAATAAAGTGGTCGGTGAGTGTATGTAACTACAATACGGAATTTTGTGTAAATTAAATAATTATTGTACAGTATTCTGTGACTTTCTCTTTTTTTTTTTTTCTCAAGCAAAACCCTGACCTAGCCTGGTGCTGCTGAGGATTTGTTACTTTGTTTCACCCTAGGTAGGAGCTATAAAGCTAAATACAAATCTTAAACACAGATACAAAATTTGTTATAAAGCTGCAGAACTTCGTATTATATAAGTATTCATTAATTTGCAGCAGCCTCAAATCTGGGTTGCTGAAATCAGCAGCTAAGCAAATTATCTGGTACCCGCTCAGATGAATAGATGACCATGCTAAATATGATACATGGACTTCCAAAGCTTGACAACTGCTCTTGAAGGAGTTGTACAGCTTGTTTTACTTAAATAAACTACTTTAATCTAATCGCAGCACAAAACATTTCATTGGTAGAGTATGTAATGCCCCTATCGAGGCACATCACGCGCGAAGGCGCATAGCTTATCATTACAAGTATATCAAATACGCCTAACACATACTTGTAAAATGTGAAACACGCCTAACACATATACACTTGTAATGATGTGCTATACGCCTCTTCTGTCACCAATAGCATCAGTATGTTCTGCAAAAATAAGGTTGCGAAGGTCTTGACCGCTCAATGGTTTTACCCATCATGTGTTTTTTCTTGTGTGGCACCTTGGTAATGAGGCACCTTTTTATAGGCCATCAGTTGAACCAGCTGATATTCTTTTCACTAAGTGACAGAATTGGTTTGTGATTTCTGATACATTTCATCTGGTGTCAAGACTTTCCATGGTTTTTTGAACCTCTCTTTCTTCATGTGTTTAATACTTTTTCCCTGTCTCATTCTCATTATGACACATAACTTAATTCATGGACCTCTATGGTTTGATTCTTTGCCCGTGTGGATTGCATGGCTTGTTACCGACATATGGTGAGAATTTCCTGTCTATAGCAACTTTAGAAATATATTTACTTATCTCACCCGCTGTATATAATAAATATACTGTATATGCACCAAGTAGAAATAAGTCATGTAATACTAACATGCAGCTACATTTTAGAGCACTATTTCTATGTACTGAGCTGATTAGAAGGGATGCCTGGAGCTTGTCGAGAAGGACCATTTCTAGAAGAGCCCTCCTTTGAAGGAATTAAGAGATTTAGTTGGGCTCAGATGGTGGGGTGTAATAGGAGGATTACAATGAGGATGGAAGTAGGATTTAACCACGTATTTTCCATTTGCTTTACCCCTAAATAGTGGATGATGGACAATGATGTGATTCAGCCTCAAGTTCCAAACTTTGGTGGAGTTTGCAGTATGTTTAGGTCTGGTTGAATAATTAAAACCATGTAACGAATGCTAGCCAGGAACTATAGGGGGTGTAAAACTTGCCTCAAGCAGAAAGACTTTCAAAACTTGCCAACATATTCAGTCATTAAAGCTGAGGGAATGCAATGATAACTATACTGAATACAACAATTGGGGTTGACGGTGGAAGTTTCAGCTGGTACAGATTTTGGATCAGCCAAGATTCTTAGGTTATATTTATTAGAACCAGGTCTCAGGAGGTAAATATTAAATCAGTGATACTGGAGAAGTTCTGCTCCTCCATACACTACTGTTACCTGGATTCCAGGGATCACATGACCTGTGTGGTGGGTCACATGATAATGATGCTGCTGGAGGTAGTAATACTGGAGAAGTTCTGCTCCCGTACACTACTGTTACCTGGATACTAGAGACACATGACCTGTTTGGTGGTCACATGATAATACGCTGCTGGAGGTAGTAATACGGGAGAAGTTCTGCCCCTCCATATACTACTGTTACCTGGATACCAGGGTCACATGACTGTTTAGTCCATACGGTTAGTCCATGGCAGCCATTAGTATGGACAGGAATGTGGGCTGAACAATTTTTTTTTAATAGATAAAGGTCTACTGCATTGGTATAAAAGAAATATAGGAGCAGAATTATTAATACATGTATATTAGAAAACTGTATGATTTCTTATTGTATACATGTTAAAAATATTAATAAATTAGAGGTGGATGACCATTTTAAAAAATTCAGTTTTTATGCTATTAGACTATTTTAAGGGGTTGTACACTTTGTAAGAAAATGAAATCAGCAGCTTCTGAGGCCCCAGTAAAATAAAAAAAAAAGCAACTTATACTCACTTTCCTCTGACCCACGGTTCCAGTGCGGCGTCTCCCCATTCTTCTGTTTTAATTCTGTCACTTTTGAACTTTACTGTTTTCACTTACATCAGTAGTCGGAGCTGATTACTTCTGAACATTGATGTAAGTAAAGGCACATGACTACTGCAGCCAATCAGCGGCTGCGGCGGTGATGTCCCCCGTTTGGAAGTGGGTAAAACCCAGTCATTAAGTTAAACGTCAACTTCTTTTGTATACCACTTTTTTGAGCCCAATGACATATATAACAGCCTCCACTGTTTGTAACATAGGTTCACTGCAACATATGGCAACAACACTTTAAATACTTTCTTCTTATTATTAAAACATCATATCAGTCCAGTTAAGACAAATGTAACGAGTTTTAAAATGTCAAAGCACATTAGACAATGGAGGGCAATGGTATACTTATGTTCACGTCCTGCAGGGAACTTCACATGAGTCCGTTCAATCCACACTGGGATAGCTGGGAGATGCCGAGCATAGAGACAGAGGAGCACACCTGAGCTGCGACGTTTCGAAGGTTACACCTTCTTTCTCAAGCATGTGTGCTGTGCGTGTAACCCTGCTTAAATACCATAGCCGTATTAAAACAAAAAGTTAAAAAACATACATATTTCTGAAGCATATATTGCGATTACAAAAATATTCTCAGGCTATACATCTCATTTAGACCTTTGGGTGATAATGACTGTAGTCTGCTTATCCAGTAAGCTTCCCTTTGTAGGAGACGGGTTTTAACCCTCTCCATATCTTTATTCTCTATATATTCTAAAACACACCACCGGAGTTCACTGACTCCATGTCTGTGTTCATGAAAATGCCGTGCTAAAGAGTTTTTCACCATATTTATTATCTGTTACTTTCACTGACTGTTTGTACAGGCAGATAGCAGACCTATGTTCGCTAATGCGAGTTTTTACCGCACGTTTTGTTTGTCCTATGTAGACAAGTCCACACGGACACTTTATTAAGTAAATGACTGAGTGGTGTTACACGTAAAAAAGCCTTTTAGTCTAGTATTTTACCATTATATGGATGTTGGATATAAGCTCCTTTAATTATTGAGGTACAATTAAGGCATCCCAAACATGGAAATGTGCCCACTTTTTCAGTTTGTAATACTTGCTGTCTTGTTTTATATGGTTTAATATCTGAAGAGATTAGTTGGTTACCTAGTGTAGGGCCTTTTTTAAAAATAAACCAGGGACGTTCTTTAAATAATGTGCCATATTTTGGATCACTGCTTAACATATGACAATATTTGCAAATGTTTTTTTTAACCATATTGGCATGTTTATCATAGGTAGTAGAAAAGATGATCCTATCTTGGTTGTTGTTACTCTTAGATTTTAATAACTCACTTCTTTCCAATAGTGACACTTCTTGTGCTATCTGGTCAATTTCTTTTTGATTGTATCTTCGATTGATAAATTTGTTAATTATTTTTTGTTTACTCTTTCTCCAAGCTTCTTCACTAGAGCAAATACGCTTAGCCCTTACCAGTTCTCCTTTCAATATGCCTTTAAATATGTTGGGATTATGAAAACTTTGTTGATGTATTAAATTATTTCGATCAGTTTCTTTAGAATACAGATTAGTTTCCAATCTATTTCCCTCTTTTTTAACCAAGACATCCAAATATTGGATTTCTTGAAGGTCCTTCTGTATGGTAAATTTAATGAGTTGATTTAACCCATTAATGTAATGAACAAATTCCTGCAGGGTTTGCGACGTGCTCCTCCATATTAGGAACACGTCATCGACGTACCGTTTCCAAACAATTATGCTATTTTTAAATGTGGAATTTAGAATATATTTATTTTCCAACATGGCGACATAAAGATTAGCATATCCTGGAGCTACAGGGGATCCCATAGAGGTCCCCTGCAGCTGCAGGAAAAAATCCTCTCCAAACCTAAAGAAGTTCTTAGTTAGGACAATATCTAACAACATCATAAGGAAATTAATAAATGCATTAGTCAGATTATGATTTTTATTTAATGTATCTCTAATGACCTCTTTTCCTTCTTCATATGAGATATTCGTGTACAAGGATTGTATGTCCAATGTACACAAAATATCCCCAGGAAGAACCTGTATATCGGAAATTGATTGTAAAAATTGTCTGGTATCTTGAAGACATTGCTTTTCTAATTTAACGGCAGGTTGCAAAAATTCATCTATAAATTTTGCCAAAGGTTCAAACACTGAATTCACACCTGACACTATCGGGCGACCTGGCGATTCTGTAAGGGACTTATGTATTTTTGGTACGGTATACAAAATCGGGACCCTAGGATGATCATTTGTGAGGGCTTTCCTAGTATTATCATTTATAACGTTGTTTAGCACTGCCTCTTCCAAGATTCCATCAATATCTTTCTTGATTTCAACAGATGGATCACCACTTAATTTTTTATATATGTTGGAATCTTCTAAATGTTTATAAATTTCTTGTATATATTGGTTCTTATCTAGGATGACTGTAGCCCCGCCCTTATCGGCTTTTTTGACAACCACTGTCTGATCTTTTTTAATTTCCTGTAAAGCTAGACGTTCATTTTTTGTTAAATTATTAGGAATCTTTTTTAACATATTCAATTGTTTTCTCACTTCCTCAAGAACTAACTGTTGAAAAACCTCCAACGTTGGAGAGTTTATCTCTGGATCAAAAGTGCTTTTTTTCTTTAATTTTTTGGGCATTTGATAAACATTATTTATAGACTGATTCTGCTGAGAAAAGTGCATTTTAATTCTGATATTCCTACATAGCTTATACAGGTCTACCTCAAAATCAAAAAATTCCTTACTGTAAACCGGTACAAAATTTAACCCCTTATTGATTAGTGTGATCTGAGATTCAGTGAACTGTTTAGAAGAGATGTTAACCAATACATTTTCAGCATTTATTTTTTCTATTTCTTCTTTCCTTTTCCTGTTGGGCCTCGATTTAACTTGCGATTGTTTTTTGGGCGCTCCCACCAGCTGCGCCACGATTTTCTATGGGAGTGTTTTCTAAAAAATCCCCATCTTGGACATTTTTAGTTCCTGATCTTAATATCATGCGGCCCTGATATTTTGTGTACATTGGAAATACAATCCTTGTACACGAATATCCCATATGAAGAAGGAAAAGAGGTCATTAGAGATACATTAAATAAAAATCATAATCTGACTAATGCATTTATTAATTTCCTTATGATGTTGTTAGATATTGTCCTAAATAAGAACTTCTTTAGTTTTGGAGAGGATTTTTTCATGCAGCTGCATGGGACCTCTATGGGGTCCCCTGTAGCTCCAGGATATGCTGCAGGATATGCTAATCTTTATGTCGCCATGTTGGAAAATAAATATATTCTAAATTCCACATTTAAAAATAGCATCATTGTTTGGAAACGGTACGTCGATGACGTGTTCCTAATATGGAGGGGCACGTCGCAAATCCTGCAGGAATTTGTTCACTACATTAATGGGTTAAATCAACTCATTAAATTTACCATACAGAAGGACCTTCAAGAAATCCAATATTTGGATGTCTTGGTTAAAAAAGAGGGAAATAGATTGGAAACTAATCTGTATTCTAAAGAAATGATCAAATAATTTAATACATCGACGAAGTTTTCATATAATCCCAACATATTTAAGGTGTATTGAAAGGAGAACTGTGTAAGGGCTAAGCGTATTTGCTCTAGTGAGAAGCTTGGAGAAAGAGTAAACAAAAAATAATTTAACAAATTTATCAATCGAAGATACAAACAAAAAGAAATTGACCAGATAGCACAAGAAGTGTCACTATTGGAAAGAAGTGAGTTATTAAAATCTAAGAGTAAAAAACAAACAGATAGGATCATCTTTCTACTACCTATGATAAAATGCCAATATGGTTAAAAAAAACATTGCAAATATTGTCATATGTTAAGCAGTGATCAAAATATGGCACATTATTTAAAGAACGTCCCTGGTTTATTTTTAAAAAAGGCCCTACACTAGGTAACCAACTAATTCTTCAGATATTAAACATATAAAAAAGACACAAGTATTACAAACTGAAAAAGTGGGCACATTTCCATGTTGGGATGCCTTAATTGTACACTCAATAATTAAAGGAGCTTGTATCAACATCCAATAATGGTAATAATATCAGACTAAAAGGCTTTTTTTTTTTACGTGTAACACCACTCAGGTCATTTACTTAAAAAAGTGTCCGTGTGGACTTGTCTACATAGGACAAACAAAACGTGCGGTAAAAACTCGCATTAGCGAACATAGGTCTGCCATCCGCCTGTACAAACAGTCAGTGAAAGTAACAGATAATAAATATGGTGAAAATCTTTAGCACGGCATTTCATGAACACAGACATGGAGTCAGTGAACTTCGGTGGTGTGTTTTAGAACATATAGAGAATAAAGATATGGAGAGGGTTAAAACCTGTCTCCTACAAAGGGAAGCTTACTGGATAAGCAGACTACAGTCATTATCACCCAAAGGTCTAAATGAGATGTATAGCCTGAGAATATTTTTGTAATCGCAATATATGCTTCAGAAATATGTATGTTTTTAACTTTTTGTTTTAATACGGCTATGGTATTTAAGCAGGGTTACAAGCACAGCACACATGCTTGAGAAAGAAGGTGTAACCTTCGAAACGTCGCAGCTCAGGTGTGCTCCTCTGTCTCTCTATGCTCGGCATCTCCCAGCTATCCCAGTGTGGATTGACCGGACTCATGTGAAGTTCTCTGCGGGATGTGAACATAAGTATACCATTGCCCTTCTTTGTCTAATGTGCTTTGACATTTTAAAACTCGTTACATTTGTCTTAACTGGACTGATATGATGTTTAATAAATAAGAAGAAAGTATTTAAAGTGTTGTTGCCATATATTGCAGTGAACGTAAAACCCAGTCATTCCCATTGTTTTTGTTCTGCCTCCCTTTCTTACCTGGTCACACGTATGTTCCTCTCCTTCTCCCTTCCCTGGCTGATTATTCCTGTGGACTGTGAAACATGACCTTGTACTAATGGTCAAATGTCTACAAGTCGTTGGGGAAATGTCTCAGACAGACTCAAAAAAACAAAAAATGGTTCAGTGGTCATATAAGTGAGGCAGGAAGCTAACTTCTCCTCCCACCATTAAAGTACATCACATGTAGACAGAATAAGTGACTTCTGCCCTTGTACGAGTCTCATATTACAAATCGATTTTGTAAGACAGAATATCTACATTTTGCTCTCCAGCATCTTGTCCATCAGTCTCTTGCGTAATTAGTTTCTGTGCCTCTGGGATTACACTCATTTTTATGACCTTCTACAGGAAAATATACCAGTCAATGTGATAAAACATGTCTAATTAGACTAAGCTATAGACATCTTTATTCCCTCAGATTTAACAGAGTTAGGGATTATTTATTTTAATGCCGACCACCATATTTAAGGAGAAAGGTCATCATTTGAAATCTGGAATAAACCACTTTCTCACTTGAGGCCATTTTTGACTGGAATTTCAGGCTAAATTCATATAAATTAAGATTGTCCCGTAGGGTACATCAAGTGTGTTATGGCACAAACAAGGGAGATTGTTGAGAACCTCAGAAGAAGAGTTGTTAATGCTCATCAGGCTGAAAAAGGTTACAAAACTATTTCTAAAGAGTTTGGACTCCTCCAATCCACCTTCAGGCAGATTGTATAGATTTTGATGTGGATTTACCATGGATTTTATTCTGCGATAAGGGTATATCCACACGATGGGTATTTCAAGTGGGAATCCACATGGATTCCGACTTGGAATACTCGTCTGATACCACAAGTAAATTGCCTCCATTGACATCAATAGAAAATACACATTGTAGTTCATACAACGCATTTTTTTGGAGGTCGTTTTTTCCATTGCATAAAAACTTAGAAAATGCTCATTCTTTGGTCGTATTCCGGAAATTCGTGGAAATTGATTATTGATGTCAATAGAGATGACTAAAAACCTTCACACCCTAAATATTTGTATGTGGTTTTTAACACATCCGAAACTACATAAAAATGAATGGGACTTGTTTCTGATTGTGAGCCACAAATAGAATAATGACCCTAAATCCACATGCAATACTATGTGAATACTATGTGTCTTCCGACGCGGTTTTCAACTGCAGAATACGACAAATAACTCTTAATCTGTGTCAAAATCTGTACCAACTGGTGCAGTGGATGCAGAGAGGACCTGATCCACATGCATGTAAACTAAATTTATCATACAGTAGGGCATATAAACTGGACTGCTTGGGTCCAAAAAATACGCCAAAATTTGGCACACTTAGCTGCATCTTGTTGTAGACGCGTTTGTATTATGTCCTAGACACAAAGTTTAGAGGGAAAGAGGACTTGATATCATCAATAGGGTAATGGCTTAAAATGCAAAAAAATGTTGGCACAGAATTTGATGGAAACTAACCAATACTTGTTATAGAAAGCTATAGAAACCTATCAAACAGAATGAACCACTGTAATAAATTGGCACATCCTCAGACAACCTAATGTACGTGAAGTCACTGTTATCTGAAGTGATTTATACCACCGGTCTGCAATCTTTGATGCCTATGGGAGGTACTGTCAGGTTATGGGCATATAAACTGTTCTGGGGAACATAAACTGGGCTTTCCTCCACGCTTCGGCTTATACTCAGGTCGGCTTATACTCGAGTATATGTGGTAGGTAAAACTGGCGAGTCTGCACCTGGTTCATACATGTCCCCTTAAGTGTTTTGTCAGATTGGGAACCCCTTTAAAAAGTATAGAGCTCGTATTTATGTACAGTAAGGAGCTCATAAACTCGAGAAGAAAGTGCAAGAGGGAAACAAGAATAAAAGCAAAAAAAAAGAGACCCACAAGAGAGACCCCAAGAAAGTCTTGTAACAAGTTATGGGCTGTCATGTATTTCTCTTAGACTTTTAGTTTTGAATCCCTTTTCCCCTATCACATTAAAAAGTGACACATATGCTAGAGAAAAAGCAGCCGCCGGCACCGGCTTCTTGACTGGGCGAGATCACATACATTCAAAGTTGTGGATTCTTTTTCCCGAAAAAAAAAACTTTGTAAAATACCTGCATTGAGGAACCTGCTGAACATTGCAGCTTTAGTAACGAAAATGGTTCTCTGAAGTTTTTTTGTTCTTTTGGTTTCTGCTAGGTTCTTACAGTTTCCTAAAAATCTGTTGTGTTTCTAAGGCTATATCTACAGCATATAGGCAGTCTCTGGGTTACGAATGGGATCGGGACTGTAGGTTTGTTCTTAAGTTGAATTTGTATGTAAGTCAGAACAGGTATATTTATTAAATGTTACTCCAGTGCAAAAGGTTTTTTTTAGATTTGGAAAGTGCAGGGAAGGGTTTTTACATATCCAGAGATTGTCTTTTCAAAAAAGACATCTGAGTGTTGTCTGTCAGTGTCAGTGCTCAGACCGTACACTACACACTGCATCAAATTGGTTTGCATAGCTGTCGTCCAAGAAGGAAGCCTCTTCTAAAGATAATGCACAAGAAAGGCCGTAAACAGTTTTCTGAAGACAAACTAAGGACATGGATAACTGGAATAATATTTTGTATTCTGATGAGACCAAGATAAACTTATTTGGTTCAGATGGTGTCAAGCATGTGTGGCAGCGACAAGGTGAGGAGTACAAAGACAAGTGTGTCTTGTCTACAATCAAGCCTGGTAGTGGGGGTGTTATGGTTTGGGGCTACATGAGTGCTGCCAACTGTGGGGAGCTACAGTTCATTGAGGAAAGCATGAATTTTCAACATGTAATGTGAAATACTGAAGCAGAGCATGATCCCCTCTCTTCGGAAACAGGACCACAGGGCAATATTCCAACATGAAAACAACCCCAAACACATCACCAAGAGAACCACTGCCTTGATAAAGGAAATTAGCGTAAATGTGCTGGACTGGCCAAGCGTGTCTCCAGACCTAAACCCTATTGAGCATCTATGGGGCATCCTCAAATGAGAGGTGGAGGAGCACAAGGTCTCTAACATCCACCAGCTCCGTGATGTCGTCATGGAGGAGGGAAGAGGATTCCAGTGGCTGCAACCTGTGAAGCTCTAGTGACCTCTATGCCCAAGAGAGTTAAGGCAGTGCTGGAAAATAATGGTGGCCACACAAAATATTTACAATTTGGGCACAATTTTCACAGGGGTGTACTCACTTTTGTTGCCAACAGTTTAGACATTGATGGCTGTGACTTGAGTTATTTTGAGGGCACAGAAAATGTATACTGTTATACGAGCTGTGCACTGACTACTTTACATTGTATCAAAGTATCCTATCTTCAGTGTCGTCCCATGATAAGATATAATACAATATTTACAAAAATGTAAGGGATGTACTTACTTTTGTGAGATACAGTATAAGAAAAGGAAAAGCTCAAAAGAAGGGTTGTCAAAAAAGCAGAACTGCAGCTTAAAGCTTCTTCATATGATGCTAATTCTTTACAAGAGTTACCCCCACATATCCCATAGTACTGCTATTCAGTTATAAGTACAGCATTAGTCATCAGGATTTTGGTGCACCTACAAACTTTGCACACTTCTAGCTACTGGTATTATATGATATGTTTGGTTAATCACCCACTGACTAATGATCTGTTAAAGTGTGTATAATGAGGGCACCACCGCAAAAGCTCTGTACCTCAAAGTGTCCATAGTGTCAGCTGGACTCCTTTCTCAAAATCACCAGAAGCTATGTTTAGCCTGGAATACCAACACTCTACATCATGAATTTTTTATGATATGTTCAGTATTGTTGCTCGAAAAGGTTTCAGTTTGTTTCGACAGCAGTTTGCTTAAACTTTGTAAAAATATTCAGGATGTGGGACATCCTGAACCCAAATCCTTTTTAAGATTTTGTACGTGTTTTTGGTTTTCTGGAAAGCACCTATAACAGCTAAATGCCTCCAACTCGCATTGGGTTAGGTTAAAACTTAACCCCAACCTTAACTCCAACTGTAACCTAACTCCAGGTCTTACCTAACTAAAACTCTAACCCTAACCTTGACTTATAACCCTAACCCACTAACGCTTACCCTAAACTCAAGTCCAACCCCAACTGTAACTTCAACTCTAACCCGAATTTAGAGAAACATTCCAACCCTAACTCCAATTCTATTCAAACTCCTGCCTTAAACCAAACTGAACCTCCAACCCAAGCCCTCACCCCCACCTCAAATCCAACCTCAACACTAGCCCCAACTCAAACACAACCCCTAACCCTAACACTAAATCCTACATCAAATCCTACCCTTAATTCAACTGAGCCTCCAAACCAAGCCCTAAGTCCAACTTCAAATCCAACCGCAACAGTAACCTCAACTAAAAGACAACCTCCAACCTTAAATCCAATCCTGCCCTAACTCCAACCATAAACCGAACTGAAACGTTAATGCTAGCCCCAGCCCCCAACCCAACCTACAATTCAATGCCATCTGTGACTCCAATTCCAACCCTAACCCAAACTCAAAAAAATCTAACCCTAACTCCAAACCTATCCCAACTGTAACCCTAACCGCAACTGAAACGCCAACTCTGTTTTGGGTTAAGAGACAATTCTTCTGCAAATTGTTCTTGAGACCAAAGTATAACAATACTGTTCAGCACTAGATCCATCTGGGCCCTATAGCAGTAAGATGGTCTCTTGTGCCACGCAACATGCAAGCTCTATTCATAAGTAGCCAGTTCGTAGTGTCTACATAGTAAAGCCACAACAATGTTCTGGGGCCTGATAGGTGCAGCAGCCTGAAACTAAATGCATATTTGTCACTTTAAGGACCCAAAAACTTGAGCTTGATAGAATATTAAACTGAGTAAGACCAAGATCTGCAGAAGAAAGTTTCCCGTCTGTTATGTTTACTCAGCTTTGCTTCTAGAATATATTTTAATATATTCAATAAAAAATAACTGGTAGCACTGACTGTGGCATGATGATCCAAAGCCCGTGGGGAATCTAACATTTAATATTCATATTCCTAAAGTATGGTGAGATTATTCATTTCAGTCAGTATTCGCAGCGGATTCAAAGTGCTAGACAAATTGCTTTACATATTTTGTGTGACATTTTTAAGTGTCATCCATCTCTATTTCATTGAAGGAGAAGTGTTTTCTGAGAATTGGCTTTTGGAGAGATCGGGCTAATCAACAGCAGTGGCAATTATTAGAAATCAAAGATTATGCTGCCTTTGATAAAACCTTTGATAAGATGCCCTGGTTATATAATAGAAGTTTCTATAGTAACTTCCAGCCAGACATGTAAAGAAGAGAAAATTGAGGCCACTGCACAATAATTTGTCACCTTTATGATGACATGGCTGCATCAAAACAATCATTGACTCTGGGCGAGGGAACACTGATGGCCTTACTCACCAGCATTCAGTACCTGGTATTGTTTGCAATATTGCACTTCATGTCAGAACTTGGCACTACTGGAGTCTAATCTATTTGTCCTTCAAAAACTACTGTGCAGCTAGGAAAAAAAGTATGATGATGCTTTTGAAGAAACCAGCTATGGCGAGTTCTGTAGATCTTTAAAGGGTAGTCAAGTTTAAATTGTTACATACCTTATTATTATTATTATTATTATTATTATTATATACTCTATTATTATATACATTATTATGATTATTATTATTATTATTATATATTATTATTATTATATACCCTATTATATTATCATTATCATTATTTATCCAATTATTATTAAATAGCCTATTATTATATACATTATTATTATTATTATTTTAAACCCTATTATTATTATATACATTATAATGATGATGATTATTATATATATTATTATTATTATATACCCTATTATTATTGACACGGATGCCCCTGTGACCCCCGTCCCAGGTTGCGGGCGCATCCGTGCCCCGTTGCCGAGCGGCGCCCCGTCCCGCACGTCGCGTCTTGGGTCCGCTCGCCCCCTTGCCGGGTCCCAAAGCCCACTCACCCGGCCCCGCCCCTGCTTGCCCTTTCTGTCCCACGGGCGTGCGGCCCCGCCCCCTAGGGCCTGCCCGCCCTTCCGCCTGTCCCTGACTACAGCGCCTGACGAATATGTACCTCGCCCCCCCTTGGCCCGCCCCGCAAGAAAGTTCCGCCATGGAACCGACCTGGTAACTCCCGCCGCAGCAAGCCACCCCAAAATTTTGGGCGGGCTCTTTATACCGGACTACTTAGTTTCCCTCCCTGGTGTGGGCTTTCCACCATCGCCTGGGGTGGTCCAGGGATCCACAAACGCAGCTTACAGAAAACCGGCCAGGGGGTCCCCCCCAGGTGCCATCCCCAGTCTGGGGGATTAACCCCGTCTTGCCCACAGTCCGAACTTGGGTCAACGGGGCGCGAATGGCCCATTGTCCCCCCTGATGCAGCAATCGTCACCCCCCCAGAGCAACTTCACCATCCCCCTGGTTGTTCCACTTCGGCGGTTCTTGGCCCCGGGGGCCCCCCAAAGCTCCGGTTGAGCTCCCGCCCAAATTGACGGAGCCCCCGAAACCGCGGGGGGTTCATCACCCAATTTCATGCCGGAGCTGTGGCCGTCAGTTCCTGTCCGAATGTGCAAAGGGCGTTGTGGTAAGCCTGTCCCGGTAGGCCCTGGCAGGGGCCACAACTCGGGGAAACAGGAACGATCCGGTAACGGCGGCCCTACAGCCCTTCCCGGATTCTGCAATGTGTTCGAGGAACCAGCCCCGTGATCCTCCCGGGGACACCTCCTAAACCTGCCCCAGGGGGATTTGTCCTGGGGATACGCGGTGCAATTCCGCCCCTTACCTCGAATTTCTTGCAATGAGGCCGCTCTTGGTACCTTTAAAAGGGGGTCCAAGCCAATTTTAAAATTTTTGGCCGCGGAGACTCCCATCTTCCCTTATGCCCGATCCCGGTTTTGGGTACTCGCATTGACGTGTGCTTCAAAAAAAGGGAAAATTTGAACTTGGGAAGAGTAGCCCAAAAATGCCGGTTCCCCCCCCTGGCACCGGTGTTCCAGGGAACCCCCCCTGCCACTCGCCAACACCCCTTGGGGCCCATGCAGATTGATCGGGCTACCCCACGAACAGGGGTTGGCCAGGGGTTTACAAAAAACCTGTGCTTACTGTGGAAGGCCCCGACACGTCCCGGGGGAATTGTCCCCAGCGGCCCAAGCATGCGGGAAACTTCCGCACCTAGGTTTTGTGGGAGAGGGTTCTAGGTGCCCCCTTCGTCCTCTCCCCACGCGATAGCCCCCGGGGTAAGGGGTGGGCGATGCTGGACTCTATTTAAAATCTCGGCATTCCGGATCGGGTAGCTGGGGAACTTTATCCACCCGTACTAGTGAAAAAATAAAATAATCTTTATTTATTAGCGCCCCCTTTTGCGCACTTTCAATTTGGGGGTGTGGGTACAGACAAAATAAATCATTGAAAAATGAAAGCTATTACAGATGAGACACAAGGGAGAGGGCCCCCTCGCAGAGCTTTAAAAACTATTTGGGTGTACGGAGAGACAAAGGGGGAAGAAGTGTAGATTTTTCAAAGGTCCAGCCCATGTGAATAAATATGGGGTTTTTTTTTACGTAGAAATTTGGATGAACCTGCCACCAAAACAGTACTTATTTTCAGTTAAGTGCGCTAGGGAGTGTGGGGGGGGGGGGTCATGTTTTGCTTAGGGTTTCTGGTAGGCCAGCTGAAGATGTTTTCCCGGGCCCTTTTTTAAAAATTGGAGTTTGGGGGGTTTTTCGCCCCGGTAGCATGTTAAAAAGAATTGGTGCCGCAGTGTGAAGTTTGGAGAAAGGGGTTTTGGGAGGTTCGGTTTATTTATGGTGTAACCTGTATCATCGCAGAGCGGAGAGAGGGCGGTAGGGTGGTTGCAGAGAGTGGGGGGGATGTAGGGGGGAGCAGTTTGTGGAGAGCTTATGAGTGAGAGGATGAGTTTATTTGTATCTGTAGGTAGACAAAACCCGTGCAGTGACTGAACAGGGTGAGGCATCGTATAGCGGGGAAAAAAAGCAAACCTGGCTGCTGATTCGGACAGATGGAAGGGGGGGGAGTTTGCACAAAGGGGGTCCATAGCGGGGTTTTCAGTGTCAAGACGAGGTGAATAAAAGAAAAAAATGAGAGTTTGAGTTGTTCCACAGTGAGAAAAGGACGGATTTGGAGATGTTCTGGGTGCAGATGACAGGGCGGGCCAAGGGTTGGATATAGGGAGAAAGACGATTGGAAAATTAGTAAACCCCCAGGGCAGGGGCCTGCTGCCCTAGGAGTTATGGTGGGGCCCCCACACTGGGCGATAAGGGCGGGTAAAGGGCTGTTTGTGATGGTGGGTAACTAGAAGTTCAGTTTTAGTGAGGTTTAGTTTAAGATAACGGGAGGACATGATGTCAGAGAAAGCGGAAGACGTATGGTGTTTTTTAGGGGCAGGGTGATGTACGAGAGGGGGGGTGTATAATTGGGTGTCTCAGCGTAGAGATGGTATGGAAGCCCAAAACTTGATGGTTTGTCCAATGGGGGCCGTTTGTAGAGTGAA
Source organism: Phyllomedusa bahiana (assembly GCA_025379985.1). Lineage (NCBI taxonomy): Eukaryota > Metazoa > Chordata > Amphibia > Anura > Hylidae > Phyllomedusa > Phyllomedusa bahiana. The sequence continues at coordinate 171,000 of JAODAL010003571.1, forward strand.
AAGAGGGGGAGGACCAAAAACGGACCCCCGAGGAACCCCCACAGCAAAAGGAAGAGGAGAGGAGTTGAACCTGCAAAGAGCACTGAAGGAGCGGTTAGAAGGTAGATGAGAACCCCAAAATAGGCGGTGTCTGGAGGCAATGGGCTGAGG